>PVJX010014640.1:0-44498 GCA_004027295.1 Dolichotis patagonum | reverse complement strand
GAGTGTGTGAGTAATGAAGCTGTGGTAGCAGAGACAGTGCGGGCGGTGGGGTCAGTTGGGCTGGGTAGAAAGAGTGTTGACTGGGCAGCAAGGAGGTCTGGATGCAGACGGCGGGCGTCCCGCGGTGTGAACGGTGCACAAAGGTAGTTAGTACTCAACCGCATAGCAGGTAGGTGGTAAATACCGCACTTGGAAACACCGTGGGCAGGATGTCTGGTCTGTGTGCTGTTTTAACCTCAGCTTCTCCTCTTCATCTGTTTGCCACTGGAAATCCACTTGCCTATAAATACCTGTAAATGACTTTTTCAGAGAACAAATACGTAATTATAGCTTTGTGACAATGGACCATCTGTGTCTGGTGTTTGGGATTTGGAAATTTTACCATTTGTAGGGTGTCAAAAGTCCTGGCAGGAGACAGATGGCCACTGAAATTGGGTAATTTGAGGAGACTTTAATAAAGGAAGAGCTTAAGGTGTGGGCAGGAAACCACGAGGGAGCAGGTAGTGAGTGCCTGCCGCCCTCCGCCCCCCAGGGAGCCGCTCGGAGTCTGGACAGCCAGCTGGGTGCCAGGGCTGCCGCTGCGTAGGAGCTGTGGCTCGGTGCACGGGTGCAGCCAGCCCTGGCGACACGACAGAGGTGGCTTTCTCTGATCTGCTGGATCCACTGTGGCTCAGGGAACTTGAAGCCCAAGCAAGCACACTCCTTGATCGGCAGCCTCCCGGGGCCAGGAGAGGATGGAAAAGCGGAAGGGAGAGTCAGAAGGGGAGGCGAGCACACCCAGTACAGCACAAGGGTGTCCGCTGCCTCTTTTCCTGGTCACTATGGTACCGGAGGTTCTAGCCCACGCAGGAAGACCACGGAGAGAAACAAGGGCATGCCGATTAGAAAGGAAGGAAGAAAGAAAGCTCTTCCTACTTTCATGTGACACGACTGTCTGTACAAAATATCAAAGGAATCTACAAAAACACCTCACCAAAAAGAAACACGCAGTGGAGCTCCTAAAATTAATAAGTAAGTTTATCAAAGTTCAGAGGACACGAGATAAACATTCAGTTGTGTTTCTACATCCTAACAGTGGACACAAGACCCCAAAGAACAGACACCAAAACTTCAAAAACAGTATTAGTGACAGTTGCTCACAGAAGGAACTATAGGTAAATCTAACAATATGTGCAGTGCGTATGCACAAAGCTACAGAGTGCTGGTTAATGAAGTATAATATCTATACTTAGAGACGCAAATGTTCTTTTTTTTTTTGGTACCAGGGATCGAACTCACGACCTTGCGCTTGCCAGGCAGGCGCTTAAGCCACTGAGCTAAATCCCTGGCCCACGCCAAATGTTCTTGAAGAGTCAACATGATAAAGATGTCAGTTCTCCCCAAACTAATACACACACTCAGTGTGCATCCCATCAAAATTCCAGTGAGACTTTTTGTAGCAAGCAAAGGACCTAGAAACAATCATGCGAATGAGCAAAGTGGGAGCAATCAATCTCCCCGATAGCAAGACTTTCCCAGGTGCAGTAATCAGGACAGTAGCTTTGCGGGAGAGAGGCACACACATCAGTGGAACCGAGTAGAGATGTCAGGACTTTGCAGTGGTGTCCAACAGATTGGTACAAAGACTCAAACGTGACTCAGCGGATGAAGCACAGTGTCTTTCAATAAATGATACTGGAGCAGTTGAAGCAAAATAGTGACCTGCACACCTAACAGAAACATTAAATTGCATGAATTATGGATGGCAGTGGAAGGTGTAAAACTGTCGAACTTGTAGAAAAAATGTGGAAGAAAATATTCGACACAGTATATAGAAATATTAATGAATGTTTAGTTTGTGTCCTTTGGACTTTGATTAACTTGCTCATCAATTCTGTTGGCTTATTTTTTGTTTTTTTGAGGGTTTTTTTTTTTAGTGTTTCTTTTTGTTTTGCTTTGGTGTTTTTTTTTTTTTGGTTGATTGATATTTTGCACATAGACAATCATGTCCAAGAAGGAATTTGTGTATGACATGAACTATTAAGGGAAAATTGATACATTGAACTTGATCAGAATTATGAGTTTTTGCTCTGTGACACTGATTAAAAGATGAGAGGTAAGTTACAAACTGGGAGAAGATACAGTGCTCCAGTAATTTCAAACCACAAATCAGGCACATAAATATCTAGAATATGTACAACTCAACAGTGAAACCTAGAAAATGGGCAAAACCACCACACATTTCACTGAAGAAGATAAACAGATGGCAAATAGGTACATAAAAATACGTTCAACGTTACTGTGCAGTTGCAAAATGCACATCAAAACCATAGCAAGGCATCACTATACACTATGAGAATTTCGGCAAGGAGAGGAGACAGTAGAGCACATATTTCAGATGGGAATGTAAAATAGTAGAGTCATTCTGGAAGACAGTTTGGCAGTTTATTTAAAAATAAAGCATGCAACCAGCAGTGAACCCAGCAATCGCACTCTTGGGAATTGATCACAAAAAGTAAAAAAGAAGAAGAAAAGAAAAATTGTACAGGAATGTTCGTAGCAGCTCTGTTTAGAACAATACCAAGCTGGAAACCCAGATGTCCTTTCATAGGTAAAGAGTTAAAGAAGTTGAGGTACATGCACGTTATGGAATCCTACTCAGAAGTGCAAAGAACTAGTGAGAGACACAGCTGGACCAGTCTCAGGAATTGCAGAGTAGGGAAAAAGCCAGCCCCCAAAGCTTACATATTATGTAACTATTTACGGAACATTCTTGAAATAATAAAAGCTCAGAGGTGGCGAACAGGTGGAGGGTTCTATGATCTGATTGTGTCCTCGGAAAAGAGGCCCGCATAGGAAGCAGGAAGATGGGTCTTTTGCAAATGGGAAGGGGAACAAGAGAGGGAGGGGATGCAGGAGATGGGACGGGCCATGAGAAGGATTAAGATGTACCGACTCCTCTGGCAGAGTGTTGTCACTCTGCAGTGCCATCGTTTCTTTCTGAGGACAGACTCAGGTTTTCTCTGGATCTCTGGAAACCCGCAGGTGTCTGTGTACTTAACTCCTCCCCCTTCCCCACCGCCATGGCTGCTGCCAAAGTGTGAAAGCTCAGCTCTCGTCTGTTTGGAGGACTTCTCAGAGGTTGCTGTGGCATCAAGCTGGGCCCAGTGTTCCTCCCAAGTCACCCCCTTGCTCGGCTCCTCCGCCTTCCCCAACCCTCTTCCTCACTTTCTTACTGGTTGCCCCTGGAAGCCCTTTTATTATGAATAGTACCATTGCACTAAGTTAATATTTTTCCATATACACTAACAGGCCTCCTGTGTGGTTATGAAACCGAGTATGGATAGTTACTAATTAAGAAATAAGAGTAACAGCTGTTAAAAACCAGGACCTCCTGGGCAATGACACCATTGACATCATTATCCCAAAGTGAGAATCCAGTCAGCTTTAAGTGTGGATTAGGAGCTGCTTTGCACTCCTGGATGTACAAATGATGAATTCCTGACACACCTATTCCTAATACTAGTGTCCTTGTTTTAATGTACAAATTCTAAACCCTAGCTGAGCATGGTGGTGCACACCTGTAATCTCAGCACTTGGGAGGCTGAAGCAAGAGGATCCCTGAACATTCAAGGCCCAGCCTGGGCTAGGTAAGTGAGTTCAGGGTCAGCCTGAACTATATAGCAAGACCCTGTCTCAAAAAAAAAATTTTTTTTTAAACCTTAGTAAGCCCTAATATCTTGGTTGGTGGATTCTTAGTTGTGTGTAAAAGTAAAAACCTATAAATTTGCATGGTATTTTCTCATAACTTAAGAAATGGCTTGGGCGTTTGTGCCATTTAATGGTCCATCAGAAAGATTCTTGGGTACACTATTGAGCTGTGGACCTATTTGGAGCTCACCATATTTGGTCTAGACTGCTCATGTAGTATCCATCGTTACACATGCATCTTAGTTGTGTGTTGCCTGTGAGAAATATAACCCTGCCTGTATTAATTTCTTGGGCCCTGGAACAAAGTATCACAAAGTGCTTTAAGAGAATACAATTTTCCTCTCTCAGTTGAGGACGCTGCAAGTGGGAAATTAGGGCTCTGGCAGCGCCTTGCTCTGTCCAGAGTTCTGGGGAGCAGTCTCTGCCTTTTCCAGCATCGTGCGGCCAAGGTGTTCCTTGGCTTGTGGCAACACGACTCCGATCACTGTCCCCATGTCGGCAGGCTGTCCCCGTGGGTCTGTGTCCTCTTCTAAGGACATGGGTCCACTCTAATCAGTATGATCTCATGTTAACTACTTACATGTGCAGAGACCCTTTTTCTAAACAAGGTGACATTCTTAGACTCCAGGTAGACATGAATTTGGGGGAACAGTATTCACCTTCTACTTGATCTAAATCAGATCCCTTTAAGAGATATTTTAAGGCGCAGGTATGACAGAATCCAAGGAAAAGTGCCAGGCTGAAGTGCTAGGCTTCTCAAAGCACAGGAACCAGGCAGGTTCCTGGCCTGCAGAGGCAGGAGCTCACGATCTATACCCAGGCCCTGCCAGCACACAGCGTGGCCACAGTGGCTGTGTGGGTCCCATGAAACACGTCGTGAGAGCCTGCTTCTCCTCCCTGTGGCCCCCAGCTTCCATGGTTCCACGGAGCTCTGTTTTGGTTACCCGGGTGGAGAACATGAGCGGCTCGGATTGGGTCTGGTGTGCACCCCTGATCTAACCAAGTATTGCAGAGGTGAGGTGCTGGGTGGGCATTGCTGGCAGTGTGGTCACAATGGCTGTGGGCAGGGCAGGTTCGTGAGGAGGGGCTTGAGCAGCTCAGGCATCTGACCTGTTACAGGGAACTGTAGTCACTAGTGGTCCTTGCGAGGCTCTTATTGTCCCCTTTCAGAGGACTGGATGGGACAACTGATGCATGTGAAAGTGTAACATTTATTTAGGGCAAAATGAGAAGAAAAGGAAAAGGGGAAAGAAATGCAAAAGAAGTGCTCACAAAGAAAGAGTGCCCTGCAAAGAAGGGCTCTGCAAAGTGAGTGTGGCCTGGTAAAGTTGAAAAAAGAAGTGCTGTGCCCTGTGGAGTGCAAGGTGGATGGTGGAAAGGTTCACAGCAGCCGTGAGCTTAGTTACCACCATCCTTTCTACTGGAGGATCTAGGCCATCTCACCAAAAACCCACTCCATCTCATGCCAGAAGATTGGTGTCAGATTCAGGCCTTGGCTTGCTGTCACGGCAGAAAAATTGAAGTCAGCAGTCCCCAACTGGCATCAGGTCTCTGAGACTGACAGGTCATGGCCATTTGTTCAGCCACATTGCCATGCCCTAATCTCCTGCCTCACACCCATGTGTCAATCTTCAGTAATCCTCCAGAAAGTGGCTGGCACAAAATAAGTACTGAAAACGACTGAATTGATGAGCCACAAATCATGACCTGATCTCCCTCAGATCTTTCCAGGCACTATGGTTTCTACGCTTAGTGTTTCCTGCTTCCTATTTGTTCTCATAAAGCCATAGCCTTTATGTAGACTCCTGCTTCGCTTTGCCTCATTCCATTACCTCCTCCTGCCCTCTGCGTGCGTCCTCCTTTCTTTGCCACTGACCCCCGCAGTGCCTTAGAACTTGTCCGTGGCAGTTATGGTTTCTTTTACTGCCTGAGATCCAGTGTGTGTTTTGGTGCAAAAAGCCATAGTTTACAGAAACACCATAGAAGATATGCTCTAGTGTTTCTACATTTTAAAATCTTCTGCAGTTTCTCCTCATTTCGCCTTTCCCACAATTTTGAGAAATAGTTATTCCTATTTTCAGATAAGGACTTCAAGGCTTTTGAGGGTTCAATAAATTGTGGGCAAAAGGCAGGAGGGAGAGCTGAATCTTGAATTTCATCTTTTTACTCTCAAGTAAGTGCTTCTTTGGGGACAGCATGACGATGATAGCACTTTGGGTGGTGTCTTTGCGATGAGATTGTTCTGTCTTGAGACCTTTGACACCAAAGAGGAAGTAGGATACAGGAGCAATGATGGTTTAGCTCCATCTCTATAAATGCTTGTGAGTGAGACCCCATCTCATCAACCACCCTGACATTTTCCCTTGAGATTGAAACAGTCTGGTAGAAGCAGAGTGTTGATTCAGCCCACAAGTGTGTCCATTAAGAATACAAATGCAAAGCAAATACTGACCTAACATTCCACAAGTAACCTACCTAGAATTTAAAATCTCTGGCAGTTTTTCTCTTTCGTTTCCCACCCCAAAAAGCCTCTGTCTGCTAGTGCTTCCTTGAGCACCATGCCTTGTCTCTAATGCCTTTCCTGTGTGTCCTGGCTCCACACTGTGGTGTATACTATCTTACTCCCTGCCTTCTTCTCCGGCCTCAGCCCTAGGCACAGGAATCCTCTGCTTGCAGAGGTCGGGGGTTCTGTGATGCACCCTTGAACACTAACCAACTTCTTGTAGCACTCTCGTCTTCCTCTTGGAACCTTGCTTATGGATCTTTAGATGTTCATTTTCCCCTAAGTTAGTGTCTATTTTACTTGAACTTCATAAACACTTTCTTATTATTTTCCTGTTCTGGTTTATAGGCAGATGTCTCCCCAAAGACTCATGTGCTCCTAGGTGAGGCTTTTGGGAGGGGATTAGATCATGAGAGTGTGAAACGCATCAGTGAATTAGTCCACTGATGGGTTCACAGCTAAATGTGTGAGCAGGTGGAGAGGTAAGGTAGGGAGATGCAGGGGGCCAACCTATGAGCTTGTACCTAAGGAGCGAGGAAGATCAAACACATAGAGACACAGAATAGGTTAAAATGTGAGGGAGAGAGGCAGGGTCAGGGGCTCTTGTGTCCCTTGGACAAAGAGCCCCAAGTGACTGGCGCACCTTGGCTGTATTCACTCAGACACGGGCACCAGCAATCAGAGTAAAACAGGATGCATTGTCTCCCACCATCCACGGTACACATCCGAGAAAACAGCAGGATCTGAGCTGTGCTGGCTTTCTCTGCAGCGTGTCAGCACGCACTCTCACAGCCTTTCTCCCTAGAACTAGCAGAAGAGGTCAGACCCAAGCTCTGGCCTCAAACCCAGAGAAGCTAGCGGAACACCCGCGCGTCTCTAGGTAACCGATAAGCCCACCCACTCAGAGCCAACCCTCTCATAATTGGCTCGCAGATTCACCAATGGGCGCACAGCGACAGCTTCCCGCCGCCTCTGGCGCCCGCTTCAAACAGCCGTACATTTGCAACTGCAGTCGGACCTCTCAACCAAGCTTGCAGGGGCGGAAACTTCTGCCTTCTTGCCCCGCCCCGAACCGCTTTAGCCCCACCCACCTGGAGAGCTTCTAGCGAACGATTGGAAGAGACGGCTGGTCTTCAAAAGCTCAGGGCTTGTTTGGTTGTGACAAGGAAGGCACTCCCAGGTTGGTGTCAAGGTCTGCGGATTTGCTGCAAGTTGTTCCTCCATGGGCCTGGTTTCCCGCGGTGACAGCGGCGTGGTCTCCGGTGAGTTTTGCTGCGCGGCTGGGCTCGGGGAGTCCCGGGCTGCTCGGGATCTCGATAAGGGCTTCCCAGAGGGCTGGCGCCCGCGCCTGAGACGCGTCGGGGCGGCCTGGGCTCTGCTCGGGCTGGCAGCGCCCAGCACCCTCTCGGCTCCCCGGGGCGCCCGCCCAGAAGTGACGTTTGGAAGCCCCGCTTGTCTTTCCGGAGATCTTCCCGGGACCCTGGGTCACAGTGGCGCTCTGTGCACGTGTGTTGACGCTGGCGGGGTCCCGGTGTGTCGTGCCTGGGTGACGCCAGCCTGGGTCCCTCGGTAAGGCCGTGAATTGCTGCAAGGCCGTCCATCGTACCTTGGTTCAGCCTGTGGGTGCCTGCTGGGCCACGCGCCCCTCCTCGGATCGTCCTGAATCGACATGTCCAAGCTGCTATCGCCAGCCCCGAACGCACGATGTGGTGGACATCGTCTGTGTCTGTGTCTGTTGTGTTTCCTTCCACCTTGTCCTTCCTAACCCTGCGCGGTGTTGCTCAGTGGTTGGATGCATGGGCGGCCTCAGCCAGGTGCTGCGGGTCCTAGACAGGCTGTGTGCTCTGCATATTTTCATATTAGCCGGGCGCTCAGCGAGTCAGCAAATAAGTAAAATATCCTTACTGCCAGGACGGGTCCTGTACCGCCCTCCGTGGCATCTAACCCTTCCTGCCTTGCAGTTACGGGCCGAGGCTGATTGAAGCTGCATTTCACCCACACCTACCTTCATACTGAGCACACTGCATGTGCGTTCCCTAGAGGGAGGCTGTTCAGCTGAGTGAGAGAGATCAAGCTGAAGCCATAGGAGTATATGAAATAGAGTCTGAAGGTGCCGAGAAGTGACTGTTTTCGTGGAGCACCGGGATTGGGAAAAGGGAGACATTTGCATCCGAGAGGAGGTTGCCTTGTTGGAAGTAAGGTTTCGCACAAGCTGGCCACGCACCTTTCCTCTGCAGAGGTGGGTACTGTTTTTGTCCCTATTTCTTAGATGAGAAAATGGGAGCTGTGTGCTTACGATTGCACAGCTGATGCACAGAAAGAAGCGCTGAAACGTGGCCCAGGTTGTTGGAATGAGTGCCCTCATTTTTTAAAAAGGCACTAACCCCGTATTATGTCCTTTGGGACAAATTTCTGTAAAATTTCTTCAGGCCTGCCTTTAATTTATACTTTGCATTTTCCTTTAGTACAGAATTTATTGTAATATAGCAGCGCAACTATTAATTTATGTCATTGTCTCCCTAAGCGCGCACCCTGGCTGATACCACATCTTAGCTCCATCTAGGATACAATCTGGCACTTAGTAGTAGTCAATAAAACTTTATTGAAATAATTCCTGTACAATAACATGGATGCATGCACTGTATTACTTCAGCAAATGCTGTAGTGTGTTTTCCATGTACAAGGGACAGACATGTGTTAATTCTACTACCTTTTGGTTGCCTGTGGTTTATTAGATGATTTGAAAACTGCTACTTCTGCTTGTAATCGTGTAATCTTTTTCTCTAGCCAAACATCTGCTGGTTTTCTTCTTGCTCCAAGGAGCAAAACAAAACCAGACCAACGGTGGATAACTGTGCTGGAGCAGAGGACTTGTTTTGTTTTGTTTTTTTCTCTACTGGAAATTGAACCCAGGGCTTTCATAGGGAGCTACATCCTCAGTCTTTTTTATTTTTTTCTTGAGACAGGGTCTTGGCTAAGTCACTGCTTTGCCCACACTGGCTTGAACTTTCCATTCTCCTGCCTCAGCTTCCCAGAACGCCCAGATTTTGGGTTGCTGTGGCAGATTAGTTTAAAATCTTAATAGAATCCTATGTTTTTAAAAAGCATACTGTCCGCTTATTCTGAATCTGGAGTGCTTTAAATGGCCAGCCCGCTGAGTGAATAAATACAGAAAAATTTCATAATTTTTCTAGCGACATAGTATTGCCGAATTAATTTGTAATTATATACACTAGGTCAACGTTCATTTTCAGGGTATTCATATTGGTAGTTTTAAACAGTTTTAGCATTTTATATTTTTGCCAGCATTTCATGAGCTACACAAATAGCAAAATAGCCCACACTAGGTGTTAACTATTTTGCTCTTCTTTTTTCATCCTAGTGGTTGAAACTGACATTTGGTTATTTAAAGATGCTTCTTTGAATTCTTCATGAGTTCAACATTATTTCAAATTAATTGAGCATTTACATTTCTTTTTTAATGACTTGTTTGTCCGTTTTAAAATTGGGTTGGCTTTCTAATGTCTTTGTAAAAATTGTGGGAGAATTTGTCATGTGTTTTTGCAAAAGTGTTTCTCATTATTGTAATTTAATCTTTTGACTTTGTTAGTGATATATTTTTTGATACATAATGCTATTAATGTCTTTTGCCTTATACAGGTTTTTTTGTTGTTAATTTTCTATCAAGCTTTTCTTTTTATAAGAAGTTTTTGTGGTTTTATCACTTTCAATTCAAAGCAAGTGCTATTTCACTTTGCTATCACTTTGCTACTCTCTTTTCTGAATATTATAGAAAATCTCCAATAACTGTTAATTAATGGTGAATAGTATGTTAAAAAGTTAGCTTTTTTGAATCTCAGCTAAAATACTTAGTACTATAGATTTTGTTTTTTAAACCACAGTAAGTTGATCATGCCTAAAATCATTTCTTAGCTTCTGGTAGTTAACACTTTTTAGCAGGAAAACTTACTTATACCTTCTCCCAATTGAAAAGGCTTTGGTATTTTCAGATATTTAATGACATAGTTTGGATTTACTGTCATTTAAAATGCAGTTTGGTCTTTTACATACTCTCCACTTAACAGAAATACTTCACAAAACTTAACAATAGAAATACTTCACAGAATTCATGTATTTCTTGAGAAAAAGCAGTAGCATCTTTATTTAGCAATGGGCTCTCATGAATCGTAATGTTCTTTTTCGATATTCAGAACCAGCTAGGCAGACTAATGAAGGACTGGGAAAACCTAATAGAGGAGGAATGAATGCAAATTGTATATTGTCTTGTGTTTATGGTTCAGTGGAAGAAGCCACGGTGAACACAGTAGGGAAATAAGCCACAGGGTTCTTCTTCCTCTGGGATCGGTCTCATCCCTCCGTGGTGGTGGCCTAGCTGCTCTCGTGACCTGTGGACTCTGCCAACCTGGTGTCCACTTGGAGCAGTGAACGAAATCCTGATTATACAAGACTGCGTTTCCCTTCCCCTCTGCAGCCTGTTACAGGCACTGCGTTGTGTGCTGATCCGTTAGAGGATTCTTGCGGTTCTGGGGAGACTAATGATTTCCAATCCCAAGCTTCTGTATCTTCCTTCACAGTGAGAGTGTGTGTGCCCTTCTTCCTGTGTCTGCTCCAGAGGAGAAAGGAATAAAGTGTCTGGTCTAACAAGCAGAGGCTGGGCGGGATCAGGTCTATGTGAGAAGTTTGAGGTGATGCAAGCTGAGAGGGAGCTGGGCGCAGAGATCAGAGGAGGCGAGAAAGTGGACTGAGAATGAGAGGTTGTCTGAGAAGCATCAGTCTCTGAAAAAGCAAACAGCAAAACATTGGCACCTGAGGATTTTCAGCACTACCATTCATATTTGTGTTAATGTTTAATGCTGCATTTATTCTCAGGTACTCGTTTTCTTTTCACATCTACAAGCTTGGTAGTGTGTTAAACTTAACAATGTGTCCTAGTTTAGGTGGTGGTTTCTCCTCAGTGATACAGATGGAAGGGCATCATGCAGTCCCACGCCTCATGCCTGGTGCAGTAAGGCCTGTTACCCTAGAGCTGGTGGTTTCTGTAAAAGTGTGTGACACAGTTCTCAACTGTTAACATAAAGGAGTCCAATTGTTTTTCTTTCTCTGAGACAGGGTCTCACTGTGCACTTTAGGCCGGCCTTGAGTTCACTGTGTAACACAGGCTGGTCTTGCAGGGATCCTCCCGCCTCAGCCTCCCGAGTGCTGGGATCACAGGTGTGTGCCACCATGCCTGGCAAGAATCCAGTGCTTATGGCTAATTGCATCTGGGTCGCTGGGTCTCTGTGACTTCCTGTTTAATGGTGTTTGAGCCTCTGCAAGTGGAGTGAAATAGATGTGACTGAGGCAGAGTGCGGTTCAGGTTCACTGGCCTGCAGGGCAGGATGGAAAGGAGAGCCGTAATCCCAGCAGGTCACTGGTGACACCCGCCTACTTTTTTTTTGGCAGACTTGCTCGGAGTTTTGCAGACCTGGGGTTTTGTGTGTAGTGTCAGGATCCCTACGTTTAATTTAAATAATCAGCTTTTGTGAGCTCAAGTCCTTGAAAATCCACTGCCTGCTGTTGTAGTCCCCAGGCAGTTTGTGATGTTGAATTTGCAACAGGACTCTCAGCAGGGCACAACTTGACGGCTTCACTCTGTCTTTCCTGGGCGGGGTTTTTCTTTGTCAGAACTTGATTTTTTATTTTTATTGTTTTGAGACAGGGTTTCACTATGTAGTCCAGGCTGGCCTTGAACTTGTTTATGTAACCCAGGCTGGCATCAAACACACGAACTCATGGCCGTCCTGTCTCAGCTCCCGAGGGCTAGGATCACAGGCCCACGCCATCACACCCAGCTGATTTTCTTTTTTGGTCAAGTTTAAGAGTGAGACGTTTGATGCTTAGATTTCTGTTGCGTGCTCTCTGGTTTTTATCAGATCCTGAATGCTTTCCCGGGAGCAATCATTAATTCCAGTTTGGGAGCTCTGTTTATGGAGCGTGAAGTTTGGATTCATGGTATTTAAAGAGGGAAGCAAATCACAGCGTCCTGCTACCTGTCCCGTGTTACCTTGTTTCGTCTTTTTTTGTGTTTTTGAGACAGGGTTTTTGCTATGCAGTTCAGACAGGCCTTGAACTCACTTTGAAGCCGAGGCTGCCTTGAGCTCAGCAGTCCTGTCTCAGCCTCCCGAGTGCTGGGATTTCAAATGCGCACCACTACGCCCGGCTCCCATGTTTCAAACAAACCTTGGAAATTTGTTGGAATTCGTTCTTAGGATTGTTATGTTGTTTTCTTCTGGTTCATGGTTAGTATCGTCCTCCCACTTTCTGTAGTGAAAAAACCTGTCATAAGTTAGACTTCGCCAAACTGTAGCAAGATCGGTTTGTAGTTTCATTACCCACTTGCAATTTAAAGGTTTTGAGTTGCTGTTCATGCAGATATTTCTGTGCATCACAGCCGTAAGAACTCTGCATTTCGAATACTGCCATCAAGTGTGAGTTAAGCACACTTCCCGCCAGCCTGTTTCTTTTGGCCCCGCGTGTGCTGTTACTCTCGTACTTTCTCCCGGGGAGGTTCCCTGGGCTGTTTAGAGACCGGTCATCGTCTGCTCCCCGCAGGAGGACCATGTCCCTGGACTTCGGCAGCGTGGCGCTGCAGACCCAGAATGAGGAAGACGAGTATGACAAAGAAGACTATGAACGGGAGAAAGAGGTACGTCATTCAGAGAAAGGACCCGCCCAGTCCTGCACAGCTCTTTCATTTCCTGGTCCAGAGTATGTCACCTGGGTCACGTGGAAAGGAGTTAGAATTCTTTAAAATAGAAACACACCGGGCGGCAACTTAGCAAGACGCTGGCACCAAATAAAAATTTTTATTTTTGTTTTTTTCCTCTACTTTTTTTTCCTTTTTATCCTTGAAATAAAATGGATTTAGGGGAAAAATTTTTTTTAAAAGGCTGGGGAATGTAACTCAGTGCAGAGACCCTGGGTTCAGTTCCCAGTTCTGCAAAAGGAAACAACAAAAAATAAATCGATAAAACACCCCCCCCTTCCAAAATTTGATATTTGGACTTTTAAAAGACAGACCGGGGAATGCTTGTTTTTCTGAAATAAGAATAAAACAGCTTAGCAACGTCATGAGGTTTAACGTCAGTCCCATGGCCTGGTTCTTTCAGAACTGGCGTCTAGAAGGCCACAGCGGGCTCCGGAAGGAAGGAGAGGCGAAGGAAGGAGAGGCCCGGTGTTGGGAGCCTACTGCCCAGCCACAGAGCGAGCGGGCGGGGTGCTGAGGGTGGGCGTGGTCGGCACGGTGGGGGGGCAGGTGCGGGGAGCCCCACCTCGAGGAGGCCGAGGGCCCAGCTGCACAGCAGCAGGGGTCCGGCCGGTGCCTGGGACCGCAGGAGCCAGGGCGGGTGCAGGGTGCGGGGTGCAGCCAGGCCCACAATTCCTGAGCAGGCCTCTGTAGCGCAACCCAGCCTGGGAGAAGCCAGGGGAGAGTTTTAAGCAGGGAAGTCATTGCTGATCATACTTGGGAAGATCTGGAATTCCATGCGGTGAACAGGTTTAAAGAGGAAAGGAGCTGACAGTATTTTCTAAGTGGGTAGCAGAAGCCTTGTTCCCGGTGACTGCTGCTCAGGAAAGGAGGTCGTCTACGGGAATGAAAGGCTCCTGGAGTGAGGCTGGCATTAGCTGGAGTCTGACTGAGGCTCAATCTGACCTACTCCTAATACGTCAAGCCATGTTAACAGTTAGGGTGAGCTGCAAATGCTCCCCGGGCATAAGGGCAGATGGAAAGGGCAGGTGGACCCTGCCCAAGGCTGGAGGGGGAGGAGACCTGGGCCCCGGGTCTGGCATAGACACCTGCCATCTGGGAAGGGTGGGTGGATTTCTCCTCCGCTTCCCTGCCCGGGCTTGCCTGGGGACATCTGCCCCTTCCTCCCGGCAGTGTTTGGCATGGCAGCAGGTGGGCTGGCTGGGGGCAGCGGCCTCTCCTCCCAGCTGGCCACGGTCCCCACTGCTATCTGGGACACCTGTGCTTGCACCGCCTGGTTTGCTCTTGGGAATTCTCTGCCGGGTCCCCTAAGAGCACCTGAGTGTGTGACCCTGGCAGTGACATCTGGATTGTGGTGGGTCCCTCCCCAGCATCGCGGAGGCAAGGACGGGATGAGGATTTTCTTATTTGGAGAACCTGCAGCACGAGACTTTCACAGCCCGGATGGCTTTGATGGTTGACTGGGGCGTAGTCCCTGGGGTTCCAGTGGGTCAGGTAACTAATCCCTGCCCTGAAGGAGAAGAAAGACTGCGACGGGTGACTTTTCCCTGGTGATGGCTCTGGGGACAAGTAGGACATTAGCCCTTTCCGTAGGCTTTGCCGCATGGTGAAAATTTCAAAGGGATCTTAGCGGAAGATGCAGTTAATTCTTGGTAATGCAGAGAGTAGCCTCTGATGTCATCTACCCACTACGTCATAGTCTGGGGCACAGAATGTGGGTTCCTTGCGGGGAAAGACTCTGAAAAGTTGACTCCCTTAAGGACGAGCGTTTCCAGCTGACCTGAAGAAAAGAATAGGTCATGTGACTGACACGATGATTGTGGTTATATCCCCAAGAAATTTCACGTTAATAAAAACGTTTCTACTTAAAATAATTGCTGCAAGAGGAAAAGTGAGATTAAGGGCAAAGAGCTTTTGGATTCTCAGTAACAAAATTTAGAACTGTTCTTAAAAATTCAGCTGTGTGGACTGCACGTTAAGCTAGTGAGGTGAATGATCAAACCTTCAGCTTGCTGGCCTGGCAGGAAGTGTGATAGCAAAAGAGTTCACAGCTTTAGAATATTAAAGAACACAGTAAGCCTGACAGCACACGCCTGTGATCCCAGCACTGTGAGGATGGGGCAGGAGGATCACGTGGGCAAGTTAGCAAAACCCTCTCGTCTCAGAATTAAAATGAATACCTAAATAGAGCCATAAATAAATGGTTGGGTACATAGCTCAGTGTGAGGGTCCTGGATTGAGTCCCCAAAATGTCAGACCGGTCTTTTCAGGCCTGCCTGGTTGGGAGCTTTGGAACTGCAGCTGGGTTGTAACTGCTAGCAGTGGAAGAAGGCATCTGGCTTTTTTTTTTTTTTTTTGTACTAGGGATCAAACTCAGGACCTCGTGCTTGCCAGGCAGGCGCTTAAGCCACTGAGCTAAATCCCCGGCAGGCATCTGGCTTTCTCTGCTCAGCAAGCCACTTTGTGTTCAGTGCTCGGTGGTGGCTATAAACCTCGCGGTCCGCCCTGCTAAAGGTTTGTGGGTGCTCTTGGCAAAATGGTCCAGATTTCTCGTACCGTGCGAGTCGCTCGCTGCTAATGTAACACAGCTGGCCGAGCTGGGTTTAATTTTGTTGCTCTGACACTGGTGGCAATATTATTCATAGTTGCCCTTTATTTATTGAAAAAGGTATGGGATTCCAACCTCCACGCCACCCTACTTAGCAAGCATGATCTTGTTTTTGGCTATTCTGTTGTGTTCTGTTTTTTGTCCCATGTTTGCCTTGAAGATCAGATGGAGAAAGTGCATTTAATCCTGAGAAAAGGATTCATCCAGTGACACACTCTTCAGGAGACATTTAGGCCAGTGGACTCTCAAACTACAGACCTCCGTGAACAGGTCCATGTTTTGCAGAGACCTTCAACGATTTTGCAGGGAGGCAGGCACCTGGGTCATTTCTAAGTTGCCGCAACTCTTAATGGTACCTTGGTAAAACCACGGACCGACAGGGACAGAACCCACAGCTTCACAAGCGTCCATCACCACATCTCACAGGCAGTCTGTACACAGACTAAGGTGACCCTGCAGAGGGTGGCATCGTGTCAGTGTTCACGTCACTTAGCCTCACGTGTCACACATGCCTCCAGCTGACTGTGACTCATTGTGTCCGTTTTGTACTGAGCCACTTGAGTGCTGCTGGTGTTGAACTTATAAAGCTGGCCCAGAAATCAAAAGCTCCCTTATTAACCCATTCCTAGAGTAATAATGCAACTTTGCAAAAAACGCTTTTCACCGAGTGTCATCATTCCTCACAACTTCATAGCTGGCTGTGACAGATGTGTTGTCCTTTTTGTGATAAGCATGGTGATTATAAGCTTCTAAGTTATGGGTAAAGCCACGGCTTAATTAAGGTTGGTTGTTACTCCGGAGTGCCACCGGAAGTAGCTCTGTGACTGGTGCTTGGTCCTGGGCAATAAAGTGACCTGTGTGTGTCTGCAGGCACTAGCGACTCGGGGCAGAAAATACTTGGCTGAGGGCACTGATCTGCTGAGAGTGCTCGTGAGCAGAAAGGCAGGTGGTTTAGGAAGCAGGTGGCAGACAAGGCTGCCCCTGCCCTGCCGCCTTGGTCCCTCAGGGCTCTGCTGTTGGCGTTGCTGTCGCTGTTTCTCCAACGGAAGGGAGTAGTTCCCCTGGGCCGGCCTGTGCCCCAGAGCCAGGGCTCCCACCTCGCACTGCTCCCTCCCTTCCTGCCTTGCCTGATGCCATCTTGGGGACCTTTTGTCTCCTGTTCCCACTAGAGGGAGCTGTAGAGCTGTACTTACTGACCTTCCGTATTATTCGACTTATTCAGGGGAACTTTTTTTGTTCCCCAAGAAAATTCAAGAAACAAATGATTGTGTCTTCATATATTTTTTTCTTATGTTTATCTGTAGCCATTTCAAATATGTTATCTAGGTTGCATCTTGGGAGTTTTCCCCATTCTGTACAGGTCTTTGTTTAAGGACTGTCACTTTTACTTTTTTTTCCTTCCTTTTTTTTTGTTTGCATTCTGAACATGGCATAATTCATAAACTAAAGATGCAGCTGCCCAGTTATTTTGGTCCTTTAGCCACCCCAAATTGCGCTTTGTCAAGTAGGCTTTAAATTTGGTTCTCTTGTTGAAATGGGTTCTGCTTTAGCAGGTATCCGCGAAGGCATTATTTCACAGTGTGTTGTTTAAACTAGCCGGATCTTCTCAGGGGTACGGCCTGTCTACGGAACGTGACTGTTGGTTGCCCTGGCTGCTGCTTTTCCCTGGGGAGACGTTTTGTGTGGTTTGTAATGGGAGAAAACTTGTTTTCCTGCGTCTCGGGGAGTACAGGCTCACCACAACAATCTGTTTAGTTAATTTAAGTTGAAAATCCTAACAAAGGGCTTACCTGGCGTCTGTCTTATAGTCATTCTTCCCTGAACATAAGGTTACTGTAAAATGTTTGGCTGATGAAGTTCTTTGAGTTAAAGGTGGTTTTGGTTCTTTTTAGGAAAGAAACGTGGAGTAAAAGAAGAGACGTTTGTGTGTTCACTTATTGGTGTTTGTTTTGAGTACATTATGATTACATTAGTTTTGGAGAATATGTGTATGTATTCATATATATGTGTATAAAGTCTTGATCATGTAGATCCAGAGTTTGTTCCTGGGACAGGGGTTCATAGACTGCTTCAGAATATATGTCAGAGGCTTTCCCAGTGGCAAATTCTTTTTTTCTCTCAGAAAGCATTTCTTAAATTATTTAATTCAGCTGGTAGACACTACTATCCCGCTGGGAAGTTGCAGCCAGAGACCAACCTGTTGAATTTGAAACTTATGTGTGGACTTAAATCTTGTCACTTACAAGGATTATCCTTTTTTTGTCCTTGAAGCTATATATAGAAGTTGGTATGTCTTTAATGAAAACAATTTATAGTTTATAAGATTCTGTATTCGGTCACATACATGGACCAGCATAGCAATTTTGTGTTTTGTGGCACAAGGCATAATAACCCAGGGCAGTTTGTCCCTGTGCGGTTTTGCTGGGAGGCTTTTCCCCCGTTAGCCTCCCTCTGGCCTGAGGTCAGAGAAGTCGGGATAAGGAAGCCCTGCCAAAGATCTTAATGGAGATGTTTTTCTGAAGGTGAATGAAACTATTTAAAAGTTGTGATATAGCTATAAAACATCTGAGTCAAATACCACAGGGCTGGGTTTTGCTAATTGTTATCTATGGATCCAGAAGCATTTTGATAACTAGTCTTGCATAAATTAATTTTATGAATTTTGTGATATCACAAAGAAAGCTGCAGTAACCGCGTCAGTATTACGTAGGCTTCTCTGTCCACGTGAGGGGGGACATGTACTGGCCAGCTGCCTGTCAGGCTTGCCCGGATTAGAAGGTGTGTACTGGAACCTCATCGAAGGTTTAAGGGACAATTTTCTGTCTGTGCAGGAACCCTTACTTCAAGTAAGTATAAACGTCATTTTGTTGTTATTTTCTCTTGTGTAACATGTGTGGTGTAGTGTTTTTCCTTAAAGCAGAGATGCATAGTTAGAATAGGTTGAACTATTAAAACATAGGTTTTTTTTCCTTGGTGCATTTTGTGTTTATTAAATTGTTTTGCTATTTGAAGCAAGCAGTGTGCTTAGATGTTACTGTGTTCTGTTTTGTTTTACTTTGTTTACTGATATAGTGAATTCTCAAAAGTACTTTTTGATTATCCTGCATGGACAGGTAGGCAATAAATCAAGATCTCGGCTGTTCACGTTCGTATCAAGCATATTTCAAGGTGGAAATCACTTTTCATTTGAAAGCATATCTTTCTTTTATTTCATTTTAAAAATCAGATGAACTCAGAAAATCTTTTTTTTAAATCTAGGACTATCAGAATTATGTGTAATAATGAGAAAATAGCTACTCTCCTCATGAGTCTATTCTCATTCGCAAGCTGTATTTCACTACAGCACAGATAACAACTTGGGACATTCTTTTCAGGACTTTCTTAGACTATGTTTATCTTTTACCGTATGTGTTAAGAAAAAAAATTTTTTTTTTTTTTCGGTGCCAGGGATCGAACTCACAACCTCACACTTGCCAGGCAAGAAAATTTTTTAAAAATTCTGAACACAGAACTCAGATGCGTACTATATCGCTAGCCCAATTTATTGATACTAGTGATAGAAAAGGTAGAAAATAAGAACAAACAACTTGCCACCGAATAGGGCATCCCATTTTCCCCTCGGTGTGTTCAGTGTATTTGGTGTCTTTAAATTTCACTCACATGATTTTATGGGACCGATTTGTAAGCTCTGGAGGGACTTAGTCAACGTGGTGATTAAACTGGTGCTTAGTTTCTTTTCTTGTTTGTTCCAGTACTGGGGATGGAGCCAGGGCCTTGCACTTGCTAAGCAAGTGCTGTACCCCTGAGCTGCACCCCAGCCCCGGGCTTAGGACAAGAGGACTTGTAAGCAGCCCTTTAGGAACTGTCCATAGCATAATATTTGAATCTGCTTTATGCTTTAAGACTGTACATTGGGACCTGAAGAAAGACGATTACTGATACTGAAATTCAACTTTATCTTTTATCACATTTATCTTGAAATTTGAATTTGTCTGCTTGGTGTATATAGGCAGGATGCTAAAAAGGTGATTTTGTAGAATAATGTTGGCGAGCACAGCAGAGTTTTTTTCTGTGGGTTTCTGCACCTGCTTTGAGAGTGCTCTCTGTAGCAAACCGGAGCCGTCTATGAAAGGTTTTATTAGGGCGGAGTATTGGGTATCTTCTCATCTTTGCAATTAGAGGGCTGTTTACTAATTAGTCATTCCCCTAGGGGTTACTGTCGCACTGTGGGCGCTTAAGGGCTTCCAGGCAACTTGCTGCTCTGTTCTCCACACCTGGCAGAGTACACCTGGCCACCCAGGTCCCCAAGGTCAGATGACTGCTAAAATAGGACCCCCAGACTCAAGTCTGTCTCATAACAGCAGAACGCAGTGACTGTATCACTGCGATCACTCGCTACATTTCCATAAAGTTCTCCTGTAATGGCTGTGTAGATCTGAGCCCTTGCTAGAGAAAGATAAAGCCTTGTAACGTAAGTCTGGGTATTCCTTGAGCGAAAGGATGAGCACACTTGCTGTGGAATTCAAGAGCTTGGCGAAGGGGAGGACGTAGAACCGGCTTTGGTTTGCAGCCCGCGGTTATCTCAGCTGTGCGATGCTGACGAATCCCCTGCCTCAGTTGCAGCAGCTGCTCACAGACCTGCCTCACGACATGCTGGATGATGAGCCCTCCTCCCCGGAGCCCCAGGACTCGGACTGCAGCGAACATGGCCTGGAGGGACAGTAAGCACCAGGGTCACTTGTCCACATTCTCTAAGCCTCTTTCTTTCATTCCTCGGCAGGTCGTAATCATGTGCATGATTGTAAAATTGCAGACTGGTTCTTAAACTTTGGGGTGAAGGTTGCAGGGAGAAACAACATGGTACATGACAAACGTTAGGCTCTTGGGGTGCTTCCTTGCATTATCTCTGTCCTTAAAATAAAAGCTTCATACCTAAAGTACTGATTCTTTTCCCCCTTCGAGTCTGCATTCTTCTGAGCAGCTGCAGATGAACTGGAATGAGCACCAGGTGCTGCCCAGGTCTCCCGGCGCCAACGTAAGTGTGTCCCCGGTGTGGTCACAGCCCTGCTGCCGGCGGGAAGCTTCCTTGGGTTTTGCCCTCGTTCTCTAACAGGACTGTCATGAAAAGCAGGCTTGTGTTGGAGAGACATGCGGCGATGGCTGGGGAGAAAATGACAGTGAAGCTGAAGACGGACGTCCCAGGTCCCATCTGGAGGAAGGTGGAGATGCAGGCGCAAGTGGTTATAGCCCTCCAGGCAGGTGTCAGCAGACCAATGTGTATCACCTGCCGGAGCACGTGAGGCCGTGTATCAGTAGTCAGCAGCAGGAGTTCAATAACCAGCCGACCAATGTCATTAAATTCGCAGATCCTCCAAGGAACCATTTTCAGGTATTGTTAAGAATTTGACTTGGAAAAGAATTGTGTGTGTGTGTGTGTGTGTGTGTGTGTGTGTGTGTACATCCTTTTGCATGCCATATCTAAATGCTTAAGAAAGGCATAGAAGTACAATGGTAAGATGATTTATTTTTACTACAAACATTTCTAAAAGTGCATTTATTTAGGTTCATGCTGAATTAGTCATGCCGTTTTCTATTTATGATTGAATGCAATTTTGACCGAAAGTCAAAAGTTAAAACAGAAGTTTTGGAAACATTTACGTGTTAGAATTTACGTCTGCCAGAGAATAATTCTTCGTTTGCTGCTTTGGCTTCCCTGTGCTTCAGTGAGAAACAGTGTGTAGGCATTTGATACAGTTTTTATTTCTTTTTTAATTTTTAAATTAAAAAAAATTTTTTTTTTGGTTCCGGGCAATTGAACTTATGACTTTGAGTTTGTGAAGCAGGCAGTTACGCTGCTGAGCTAAACCCCCGGCCCCCTTGATATAGTTTTAAAAGAGCCTTTTATGTAGACTACAGCCTTTAGTTTCCTCAATTTCCTTACCATTCATAACAGAGTTTAGGCCAGACACTTGAGAGTTGATACCTATTTTGTGCAGCGTGATAGCAGACAGGATGAATGTTACAGAAAAAGCCCTTGTTTTTATTGTGGGAGAGTTTAACGAACCAACACCTCAGGGTGTGGCCAGTTACTTCTTAGAGTTGCTGGATGACCAGACGCCTTGTTTTGCTAATTGTTCTTCTGGGTCATTCGGTGAGGGTGATTTTTTTGGGTCAAAGGTAGTTATTTTCTCTTAATTCTATCTCTGGAGAATGGTATTCATTTCACAAGTTATTGAATATTTATTATATCTGAGACATTGCATCAAGTGTTATTATTGAGCATGTGTATTTTTATGTTCCCAAGATGTGGGCATCCTCTACATAATTGTAATAAAATACTTACATGCAATCGCACTAGAATTCTTTTTTTTCCCCCTTCTTGAGGTTTATTTGCAAGATTGGCTCCATTATGTGTGCAAAACTAAAATGAAGGAATTGTTAAGTAACAATAGATAATGTTTTGAGTAACGATATATATAAAAAATTGTACTACAATTAGCTTCTTTAGCATAAAATTAAGGTGCCTATCTGTAATAATTTTGGAGGAGAAGGCCAAATCCTAATTATGCTTTTCATTTATTGTTTTACAATAGCAATTTGGTTCAACACAAGGCCAAGCTGTGGAGCCATATAAAGTGACATATAACCCTTACCAACCTTCGGTGCAGAACAGCAGCCCACCAGCCCGGGAGATAGCAGGAAGTGACACATTTGAAGGCCTGCAACAACAATTTTTAGGAGCTAATGATAGTGGGTATCATATTTATATTTATATTTTTATAATGTAATGAAGAAAGTTTGAACCTTGGGTGGATATTTGTATGTGTGTTCAAGAATTATTATTTTTATATAGGACAATAGGATTGTGATTGGTATTTCAATGAGCCCTTGTTTTTAGAGATATATATAGAACGTGATGTTTTTATGAATAAACTGATAAAAGGCCCAAGGTTTGCCTAGAATCTGTTGCTGAAAGTCAATAAATATTGGGTGGGAGCATTGAAGCAATACTGCTTCATAATTGACACTGGGAGCTGAATTCATGGGTATTCTATGTGTTATTCTCATATCTTTGATTTTCCATCATAAAAAGTTCAAAAGAAATTTTCGTAACTACTGCATGTGTCTTAGTCATTCTAGTTTGTAAAGACTATTCAAGATTTTCACATTTTTCTTACTGAAGACCACTGTGCAAACAAATACAGTTTTCTCATCAATCTCAAATTTTTCTTTTTTTTTAGAAATGAAACAGAATAGATCAGTCAATCTTTTCTTCACTTTTCTTTGATAGCTTAGTGTAATAATTAAGCAACTGTGACATAAATTTCTTTACACTCAGAATTTGATCTGGATCTGTCTCCTGGTG
Organism: Dolichotis patagonum; assembly: GCA_004027295.1. Taxonomy (NCBI): domain Eukaryota; kingdom Metazoa; phylum Chordata; class Mammalia; order Rodentia; family Caviidae; genus Dolichotis; species Dolichotis patagonum. Next base: position 21,565 of record PVJX010014640.1, on the reverse strand, counting down.
TTTTTTAGTTTAACTTTTGGTAGAGTGTGTGTATACATGACAGTAAGAAAGTACTTTTTACTACAGAATACTATATGAAATGCTTTGGTATCAAAAAGTCAAAACTTGCATAGTAATTATCCAGAATTAGTGTTTTTGTGCATCTTTTATTATCATGCTCTCTGACATACTAAATAACTCCTGATCATTGTGCATGCCGAAGGGCCAGTGTGAATCTAGATTCTAGAGTGTGACTGCAAGTGCGTGCACGTGTATGCGTGCATGCATGTGTGTGTGCACATGTATGTGTGTGTGTTTACTTTTTTGATTAGTAGGGAATAGTGAAACTGGTTACACTGGATACCTGGGCAATGGCAAAGCAATGCCGTGAGTTCATAGGATGTCCAATAGCTATGGGGGAGGAGGCCCCGAGCCATGTTCCTCTGACGAGTGGGCAGCAAATACGGGACCTCTCTTTATTCAAGTTTTGTGGAACGAGGACGTGGCCAACGTCTGTGGCATAACTGGCTTCGGGTCGATTCAGTGTCACAGCTGTGGGCTGACATCCCTCTGTTCCCCTGCATCAAGTTACATTTCCATCTTCTGTTCCTTCTGTGTCCGATTTCTTATCACCTTCTGAGCAGTCTGCATTTTATCAAGCTGATTCTTTTTTTCTTTTTGTTAAGTTGGTTATACATTTGCCTAAGTTGGACATTTTGGAGTTAATGAAGTAATTTAGTGGTAGCGTCAAATCTGGTGATTACAGCTACTTCGTTCATTTAACAAAATGACTTGAAGAAAGGTGGGGCCTGGAGACAGTGTATTGTGGGGCTAGCCCTGCTGGAAGGCCCAAGAGGAGTTTGACTGTGACAGTTTTCAGTCTTCAGGTTTTTTAACCCTGTGTTTGTTCAAAAGAGGACTGGATTATTTTGTTAGCAAGTAGCTAAAACATCTAAGTACATCTATCTGTAAGCTTACAGGGCTACTGGGCTAGTAACAAAGAATATTTATCATTATCTAGTTGAAGTACCAGTCATTATGACTTTATTTCTGACAGATGACTTCAGAATTCTTTATTACTCTGTTCATTAGTTAATACAGCATGTATGTGCCAACATATGTGTAGGTACAATGTATCTACTGCTCTGGATAAAGATCAAATATTTTGAGAAGGGTGTCTAGAGATTTTTTTCAAAATGATGCCATAGAAGCTGATGTGGTTTTCTTGTACTTTTATGAGAATGTATGCCTCTCTTCTGTTACAGTTATATACTGACTTTGAATTGGCTACACTGGTAGTGTTTCAGGCTTACAGTAGAACCAGTGTCTTTCAGTCCTATATGGGTCACTGGCAGTGACCTATATAGGAAGTTCGCTGTTGGCCTGTGTTATAGTCTACACTATAAATCAATGTAAACAAATGTATGTAAATACGTTAGTCAGGGTTCCTAGTGCTGGTACCAAACACCTGACAGCTGCAACGTGAAAGAGGGGAGGTTCCACGTGGCTCACAGTTACGGGGGATTCAGTGCATGGTGGGCTGCTCCAGAGCAGGACGGTCTCATGGCAGAAGGCTGTGGTGGGGCAGAGCTGCTCAGCCCATGGCAGGAAGCAGAGCAGGAGGGGACAGCACGCCAGAGGAAGGGGCTGGGACCACACATAGGACCCAAAATCCCGTCTCATGATCCACCCAGAAACACCAGAGCGAGCTTATTAATTCCTCGGGGGCTCTCAAGACAGTCAAGTTGACAGCCTAGCCGTCACAATAAATGCAACCAATCTTTCACAAAATACTTTTTCTGACTCCACGATGTATTCTGATATGTTCTTATTCTGCCTGCATTTTTAAAAAACTGCTAGTTACAATCCGTGGAATTGATTTCATGGCCATCTAAGAAGTTATACCTATCATTTGGAAAATGGTTCTAAGTGACCATACATTTATATTTTGATCTGTTCTTTAATAAGTTCTCTTTAAAGCAGATTGTGCAGAGAATGTGCAGATCGTTCAACTTCGTGTTCTGAACAAAGCAAAAGAGAGACAACTGGACAGCTTGGCTGAAAAGTTAAACGAAAGTGAACGTCAAATTCGGTATCTGAACCACCAACTTCTGATAATCAAAGGTAAGATTATAAGAGCATAAGACTGTAAAGTGTGATTTATGAACCACAGCAGAACTAGGCATCTTGTTTCTAGTAACCTCATTTTGCTTTATGTTTTATCTTTCTGTGGTTTTCATTTCTAATAACCTCACTTTCATTAGTCAGAGGCTCATAGTGAATCAGAGGAAAACAAACCCAGGACTTCTGAGTCCTTGCTTGGATCACTTCCCTCCAGAACAGACTATTTCGCAGTCCCTGTCTTATTTCTTTTCTTCTTTCCTTTCGTTCTACCCCCTTCTGTTGTCTCTTAGGCTGGTAGAATCATGACCATTGCTTATCTGGGATAAGCAATGGTCATGATTGGTAGGGTGGCTGGGAGCAAGCCACCCTACCAAGCTGCTGACCCCTCGTGCTTACCCTGGGTGAAGTTTCTCCTTCCCAGAGTGCTTTGTTTAGTCTGTAATGCAGTACTGTTAGCCTACAGAGTAGCTGGTGCATTTGGAGCCCAGCAGGGGTCTGGAACCCAGAACCACTGTTGTAGGTGTGTGACCTTGGCGTGATGACATAGAGCAGCTACGCATGTGCCTGACAGTTGCTTTCTCTTCCTGCGCTAGTTTTGGTCAATGTCTGAACAATTTTGTGACCGAACTCCAGCTCCTTTCAAACTAAACTGATAGTGAAAAGCTCTTTTTTCTGCAATGCCCATAAAATTGAATTTGAGAGAACTTGTGAGCTGTTATAGCAAAGTTTGTGGGAAGAATTTAAGATTGGGTGAATTAAAGAGTTCATGGCAAGTATATTTAGGAAGTGATTAGTCCTCAGATAATTTTTTGATTAGCAAGGGTTTGTTCCATCTACATAGTATCTCAATTAAACAAATGCTGAAATCATGAGGAAATCCTTTATCTTCAAAGGGGATATAGTCAGCATTTTAAAGGCAGTGATGCTGCTTCTCCAAAATATTTTTTGAGTCATTCAAGTATTTTTTTAATCATTTTTTTCTGATTTTCTTTCATCAATTAAAGTTCATTTGAGTGAAAAGAATTTAGTTCACTAACACTTATATATGATACAGATCTGATAGAGATTGTGGCAACTATAGTGGCTGCATAGCAACGTATTATTTATAAAAACGTCTTTAATACCCTAGATGAGAAAGACGGCCTGACCCTCAGCCTTCGAGAATCCCAGAAGCTCTTCCAGAATGGGAAAGAAAGGGAGATACAGCTCGAAGCACAAATAAAAGCACTGGAGACCCAAATACAGGCCTTAAAAGTCAATGAAGAAAAGGTAACTATTTTAAGGTTCTATATGGTGAAAAGTAAAGTGAAACTTTTATTTACTTAGTGAAACTCTTCCAAGAATAGGACCATTTAGGTCCAGGTGATCTTTCTAGTCATTCCCTTGCTTAATGCCTCCCAGCCACCTCCTCTTCCCCGTGGGGCAGCGGCAGCACCGAGGCAGCCGTGGACCCCCAGTTACCCCCTTTCTCCCCTCGCACTCTGCGGGCTGCAGTCTCATCCCCTCGTGCAGCTCAACTCCTCCCTGGTACGCTCTCTCCACAGCTCGCCCCCCTCCCGTTAGTCAGCCTCTGCACACAGGTTTTCTTTTCCCAAGTCTTTGCTTTGTCCTCACCTCTGTTCTGATGGACCCAGGTCACTGCGGAGCTGTCACTGGGCTCCTCTCACCTTGGTACCCAACGCCTAGGCCAGCGCCTGGCACATGCTTGCCGGGCAGTGTGTGCTGAATGTGTGATTCCAGATTGACCTGCCTTGTATATATGTGCATATGTGTATTTTTTTTATTGTACTTTTTCTATTCCTCCTCTGATACTATCAGTCTTGTCTGTAGCTTTATGGTGTGTATCGAAATTGGAACACAAGGAATACCCTTAATATTCTTCAAACATTCACAACCTTTTCCATTGTCTTGATATTGCAAGTCAGCTATGTTTTATTAAAATCTTGGGCTTTTGATTAGCAAGGCATTCTATTTTATCATTTCATAAGTGAGTTAGAGCAAATGTCTTACCCATGGGTGCAAAGCCAGTTTAAGGAAGCATCAGAATCCAAATTTCCTGACCCAAATTTCCTTTCAGGGTCTTTAACCTGGGAAACTATTGGAGGAGCTTAACCATGTGGGGCACTATTCTTTAGACTTGCTTTTTGAAGCAGTGACACACTTCTTACTTGATGGGCTAGACATTTGGTGACCTACCTTATGCTGGGTCGTCAGTTCTCTCTGAGATTCTGGTCACAAACCAAACAGGACAAGAATGGAGTCAGATTCCCCATAAGGTCCACACTGAACCTAACCTCTGAGTTCAGTTCAGTTCTTGTCCAATCTAGTTTGTGACCAGAATCATGGAAAGAATCAAGTTTGTGAACGGTGGGGCCGCTGTACTCAGAACGCTGTTCCTGCCGCGAAACGTCCTTTACCATTCACTGAGCGAGTTGTGGGAGGACATCTGGAGTGTGATGGAGGACAGCCCTCATTTGAAATTTAAATTTCTTTTTCTATCTCTCTGTCTGTCTCTCTTTCTGTCTCACACTGGTGACTAAACCAAAGGCTTTTGCACTGAGCTATATCCTAAGCCCTTTATAAAAATTTTTTATTTTGTGACAGGGTCTTGCTAAGTTGCTGTGTTACCCAGACTGGCCTCAAAATTGTGATCTTCTTGCATCAGCCCCCTAAAGTGCTGGAATTATAGACATGTGTCACCAAGCCTGGATAATGTATTAACATCATCTGATTAGTAACTTTAATTCCATCTGCAACTTTAACTTTCATTAGCCTTGTAGCATAATATATTCACAGATTTGGGGGATTAGGAAACTCCTTAGGGGCCATGATGTCACCTGTAGAACCAACTATGCTTTCAGGCCTTTATTTTTAGTGGGGCATGGTGGTGCATGCCTATGGTCCTGGCTGCTTGAGAGGGGAGGCTGAGGCAGGAGCATTGCTTGAGCCCAGGAGTTCAAATCAACCTTACAAGGTCCTGTCTCAAATAAACAAACAAAACCCTGAAAATGTTTGCTTTTAGCAAATGACCATTGGCAGTTTCACAAGTCTTTCAAGGAAGGGTGGCAAAGACCCCTTCTTTCTTCTTAGTAGAGGATGGTTGAGTTTAAAGTCCATGTCAGGCAGAGTTAAGATACCATGGATGCAGGTACCTGTGTGTTCTCCAGATGACCAAGAAGTCCCGGACGACCGAGATGGCCCTGGAGAGCTTGAAGCAGCAACTGTTGGACCTTCGTCACTCAGAGTCACTGCAGCGAGCCAGAGAGCAGCACGAGACCATCGTTACGGGCCTCAGAGAGAAGTACGAAGAGCAGGTGTCATCCTTACAGGAGACTTTGGATGCTACAGTCGCTACCCTTAAGGAACAGGTTAGGATGAGCTCAAACGAGCAGCTGTTCCCAGCAAGAAAGGCTGGTGATATTTGGTAACTGATATTTTGCAGTTAGTCACACAGAAATCTTGGAGGTTTTTAGCAGATGTTTGATTGTAAGTGAAACCTCAAAGCCCGTGATTTTTGAATCTATAACGGTGTCCTGAAGGTATAACTCGGGGCTGGTTAGTACTGCTTTCAGGCTGCCATTACTGGCCCATTATTTGTAGGTATTTGTGCATATCATTCATGTTGTCCTAGAATAGAACATCCTGGGTACAGGGGATGTGTGTGCTGGGGGCTGGTCTGAACCCCCAGAAAGTCTTTCACAGACCTCCCAGCATCTGGGAATTCATCCATCAATCATGACTGCTAGGGAATGGCTTTCACGGGGAGAGTTAATTTTGTGGGGGTGGACCAGGAATCGAACACGGACCTTGTGCTTGCCAGCCAGGCGCTGTGCTGCTGAGCTATATCCCTGGTCCAGGAGACTTAATTTTGAGAACACAGGCTGAGAATTCCCAGTCTGAAAATCAGAAGTCCAAAACGCCCCATGTGGCATGGTGTTTGTGACATGGCAGCTCAGTGGAGAATTGTACCCCTGACCCCATGTGACAGGTTGCAGTTGGAGACGTGTGTGTAGGTGGACTTGCAGGTAAGTGAATGTCATATTTAGGCTTGGGTCACTTGCTCAAGATATCTTATGTTTACACAGATATTCTAAAATCCGAACATTTTGGGTGAAGGGTGCTCGACCAGCACCAGTGTAATATGTAAAGTAGAAAAGGAAATCTGATCTAAACTCAATGGAGATTTGAAACTTGGGCATATTTTCATCACTTACTTTTGTCCAGAGGGAATAAAATGAGCTAAGGTTGAATGAGGTAGTGGGTTTACATGTGCTCTGAAACCCTAGGTAGTCATTTAAATGAATAAAATTTTTGGAATTCACCCGAATGTCATTTCAGAATTAAGCTAGCCCAAGGGAAAGGGAGAAAGTAAGGTGGGAAATCCTACCACCATTAGCATTCAGCCTGCGTTGTTGTTTCTGACTTACGTAGCTGACTCTTAATTTTCCGTGCTGTTAGGTAGAGCCATGTAAGGTTACATTATTGACAATAATTGTGCATCTACCATTTTATTTTCATATGTGTCTTTATTAGTTTTTATAGGTTTTTTTTTGCCAATTATGTTTTTATTCCTTTTATATAGAAAAACAGTATGCATTTGATTGTTGTGGGGTATATACAGGAGTGGGAAAAGATGAACACTATGCCAAGTAATAGAAAAGTCTACAGGGTATGTAAACTGATTTTGAGATGTTCTTTACTTTCATTTTTTAAAATGTTATTTACACACAGGCTTGTTTCTGTTTTGGGCAATTGCCGGGTGGCACCGCTGCCTTAAAGTGGACGGCGTCTTTCTTGGACAGCCAGAAGGGCGAGCTTTGTGTGTTAACTGCAGGGCTGCCCGCCCTCTGCTGCACGAGGCACGGTTACCTGGGGGCCAGGCTGAAGGGACTGCTAGTGTCTGAGCCGCCGTATTCTTTATCCCCATCAACCCCGCACACTTGCACGATAGTAGAACCTTTTAAAATAACATCTTGCTCCCAGAGTGGTACCAGGTATGGACTCTCCGTATGATCTGTATTAGGTGTTCAGTTTATTCGTATCCACAGGTACCCCGCTGGGCTTTTGATTGGGATGCCACTGACTGCATAACGTTGGACAGAAATAACACTTTGTGTTCCTGTCATGAACTTGAAATCGCTGTCCCGTTTATGTAGTTCTTCACCGATTTCATTAGAGTTTTGTAGATATACACCTAAGTGGTCCATTTTGGAACTGTTAGTGTAAATGATACTATGTTTTAATATCAAATTCTACCTGCTTGTTGCTGGTACATAGGACAGTGATTGGCTATTTTTTGAGCCTCGGATCCCATCACTGCTATAATCACATAGCAGTTTCCTTCCAAATCGGTGTGCTTTTTGTTTTCTATCTTGCTGTGCAGCCTTGGTTTGAAATTCCAGCATAATGCTGCAAAGCACCAGGGAGAGGGAACACCCTTGCCCGATGCCTGATCTTGTGGGAAGGTTTCCAGTTTAATTAATAATTAAATGTGTGTTAATAATTAATAATTAAATGTGTGTTAGATTTCAGCTGATTTCTCTCCCTCTCTTTCTTCTTCTCCTTTTCCCTTTGGTCAAGTTGGGGAGTTCCTCTCAAGACCTAGTGTTGATCAGGAAGGGGTAATTATGATTGAAAGACAAAATTCACCACGAGATTAATGCCACGAAATAGGAGGAGCAGCAATCCATGATACAGTTTTAAAAATACCTGTATAATGAGTATGCTTTGAAGAATGTATGACATATCAGGGTGATGTTTTCCTTCAGGCATCTTTTCTGTATAGAAAAGATGGTCCACACAACATACTGTAAGGATCCTTTTTACTTTGGTTGAGTTCCTCTTGAGTTAGAGACCTTGGAGTGTGTGGATTTTCTCCAAGGTGTAATAAGGGTGTAACTCTCAAATAGAAACTGTCCCCACACTGTTTCCAGAGAAGTGTCCTGGTCTCAGTAAGATCTCTGTCTTAGTTATGTCTCTTATTGTTGGGACGATATACCAAACACCCACACGTTAAAGGAAGAAGGGTTTATTTTAGCTCACTGTGTGTGGAGGTTTTGGTCCATGGTCAGCTGCATGCCAGGGGGGCCATGGCAGAGAAAAAACAGGCCATGGCAGGCCAGGCAGCAAGCAGTAAGCAGTGAGCCTTCCCGACTTTTATCCCCATCCGGGCTACCAGGGATGGGAGAAAGGATTACAGGGTTGTCCACGACCAGAGTGGCCTCTCCGTAATCCAGAACTTCGATAAGCCAATTAGTGGACCAATTTACTCATCACACTCTTAATCCATATATACACAGCTGAGATCCGGCAACGTCTGAAAAGCCTGGCCTGTGAGCACCAGAGGCGTTAGGGGAATGTATGGAGACAAGCTGTAACAATCTCGGGTCACCTCCTTGGTGGTATAATACCGTCCTCTGTTCTGGACACCATAAAACCTTCATGAGCTTTACTTGGTCTGTTTTCTATCTGTGCTTTCATGTTGCATTTAAGGATTCTACTTTGAGAACTTTGTTGTTGGTGAAGAGACTTCTCTGTGTATTGTTTAATCTTCGTTTTCCCCTGCACTGGAATGCTGTTTGATTCTAACTCCTCCCACGGATCATCCCTTTATCATCACACTCACCCTGTTCAGTCTTGAAAGACATCTGCCCCTCTCATTCTTGAACTAGGTTTTCTCACTCAAGCTAATCATGGAGAGATGGAGCTACTCATCTTTATTTTTGTGTTTCAAAGTATAACTTAGGATCATCTGTCTCCCTACGTTGGCAACAGGACAGCCACAGTTCAACAGCATAGAGTCAAAACATCGCCAAGGTTGTCCTTTTCTGCACGGCATTTTTTGTCTTGCCTGTCCTGGAGCTTTCCTTCCTCCTGCTTCCCTGTCTTGGGACTTGCGCTGTCTCACTTCCCTCCTTGCATGCACATTCACGCGGTCACAAGACGAGCTGCCGTGAGGGCTGCACTCAAGGGCCAGCGTCTCAGGCTGGCCCTAAGTCCACTGCACTGTGCCAGGAGGTTTGCAGTGCTGAGCAAACACGGCCTGCTTTCCAGAAGAAGCTCATTCTGCTTGAACATTTGGCAGAAAGAGTTTAAAGTAAACACGGGCTACCTTATGAAACAGAATACAAAATTCACATGAATTCTGAAGTTAAAACGGCCCTCCAAAGCCCCTTTCCTCTGTTCGGGTTGTGTGTCGGTCTCTCTTGGGGAGGGCCCTGTGTTCGCACCCTGCAAATATTGTCAGCTTTTGATTATCCTGTGGCCCAGATGCAGCAGCCTCCGGCATTCTCTCTACTTCACAGTGCTTTCTTGATAGTCCTCTGATGATTTGATTTGTTTTCTTGAAGTTTTTTTTTTTTTCAGGAAATTTCAGCCAATTACCTTATTCACTCTTTCCCTCTCCCTTGCTTTCCCACTTGCTGGAGTTCGTCTGTAACCTTTTTGGATGAGAGGTGATGCTTTCTTCTCTTGGGGTGTGGAATTTCCACAGCTCATTATTTGCAAATGCATTTTCTTCATTGGAGAAACTTGAACAGACCATATACATAACCTGTCCCGTCCTGTCCCATCCATCCATCCATCCATCCATCCATCCATCCATACTTCCACCCATCCTTCTATGTTTCTGTAGTGCTACGGATCAAAGCCAGGGCCTGTCTCGGGCCCTCTAGGCAAACAGCACCACTGAACTACACCTCAGCCCCACGCTCTGTGCTTTGTAATCAATGTTCAGCCCCCCCCGTGCGCGAGCACACACACACTCATTCTCCCTTTCTCCTTGTCATTTATTTTTCATGCGTTCATTGTGGCACCTGCAGTGTACAAGGCAAGGCAGAGGTGTCCTCCGGGGGTCAGTTAAAGAGAAATAAGTGTAAAAGGTAGAAAGATGAGAAACAGATCAGTTTAAGAGCAGTTCAGAGGAGAGAAAGCTTAGTTTTGGCCGCTCAGAACAGAATGAGTTTCCACTTGTTTTATCTGCGTCCCTGCTGCCTTGGGTCACAAGACGTGTGTGACTCCGGGTGGTCTGCATAGGTGTGTCTGCCCACACTTAGGCGACATCATAAAGTGCAAACAGGAGTGTGATACGTGTCTTCTGGCATCAGGAAAACCTAACTTTAGAAGAACAGAGGCTAGTGGATGTGGAGCAGAGGGGACTTTACACATTGTCTAATTTGCACGTTATTAGTGTAATTACAAAAGAGGAAGCAGACGGAGCAGCTGTCTGCCCCGACTCCCAGCCGGGCACCTGTGGCCCGCGATGATTCCGTGCGTGACTGAGAATCCGGTGATGTATCAGCGTGCCCTTTCGCATTTCTTGGGGCTCATCTGACAATGACGCCCCGAACTCTTTTCTACATAGGAAGACCTTTGCTCTCGTTTAAAAGATCACGTGAAGCAGCTGGAAAGGACCCTAGAAGCCACCAGAGTGGAGAAGACCGAGGTCATCAGCAGGCTGTCACGGAGCCTGGAGGAGACGCAGCAGCAGCTCGTCCACCTGCTGCAGTCAGGTACCGGCGCCGCGGGGCTCAGTGCGCCTGCGCCTCAGGGAGCCGGGACGGCAGGGGCTCAGGCGGCGCCATGCGCGCGCGCGCACGTGTCTTTAAAAACGTATCTTTGGGCCGGGGATGTAGCTCAGTGGCACAAGCGCCTGCCTAGCAAGCGCGAGGTCATGAGTTCCATCCCTGGTACCAAAAAAAAAAAAAAGTTACATATGTAATTCGTGCTGTGTTAATAAGTAACTTGGAAAATGCAGACAAGTGGAGAGTACCAAATAAAAATAGCCCGCAAGCCTGCTACTCAGAGGAAAGTATTATTAAAGCTTGGGTGTGTTTCTTCCACTGAAATGCATGCACATAGACAATGCCTTGCTCCTGTGTACATTTCTGAAAATACGCTAAAGGCAAATGTGCACAACTCTACAATATATGCTAAAACCTAAGTTCTGTCCCTGAAAGCTGAGAATGATTCCAAAATGCCATTAGGTGTTTTTAGACCCAATATTCGATCATATGCATCTATTCTTTTTAGAACCTCTTCAATATGTCCCCCGCTCACAGTAGAAAAGCTGCTTACGTAGCTATTCAGGGAAGAACTACGTTTTTGTCATGTGTAAGATTTCTAATATGCTGGGTGAGGCGCACGCCTGTAATCCCAGCACTTGGGAGACTGAGGCGGCGGATTGCTGTGAGTTTAGGGCCAACATGAACTACATAGCAAGCCCCTATCTAAAAAAAAAAAAAAAAAAAAAAAGATTTCTAATATGGTCTCCATGGTATTGGGTAATTATTGGGTATTTTATTTCTTTTTTATTTAGTGCTACTAGGGATTGAACTCGGGGCCTTTGCACATTCCTAGCCCTTTAAAATTTTTCTTATATTTTGAGACAAGGTTTTGCTAAGTTGCCTAGGATGGGCTCAAACTTGAGATCCTCTTGCCTCAGCTTCTCAGGTTCCAGGGATTATAGGGGTGCATCACCGTGCCCATCATATTTCTTATTTTTAAGAAAATGTTACATTTGGACACTGAGGACAGAGGACTTCCAGAACCGCTTCAGAAGGTGGCGAGAACCATGGCACACATGTGTTCAAAGCAAGGAGGACAGCGTGTCTTTTACTATAATAAATTTTTTAAAATTTTAGTATTCACCGCAGTTTGCAGTTACACTTCGTGTATATTTTGGTGGGGACACAGTTTGGACCATACCCAGCCGGCTCTGCACCCTAATTAGTTACGTGTTTTTTCACCATTTCTTCTTTCTTTAAATTTTAAAAATTTTTTTTGGTGACGGGGAACTCACAACTTGGTGCTTGTCAGGAGGTGCTTATGCTGCTGAGCTGAGCCCTCAGCCCTTTTCACCGTTTCTTGATGAGCTTTTTTCTTGGCCATTAAAGGCTTTGAAAATAAGATTGCTTTCAGCTGCATAACATGTCACGTTCTCCTCACTCACCTGTTGGAGATGGTCATTTTCTTTGGTGGAAGCTCGGCGAGTCCCTTTTAAATGGGAGCGTGCCCACTATACTTAGGGTACTGGTTTGCTAGTGACTGACCTTCCCCACGTGCAGCCTGCAGTGGTGACGACAAAAGCATTTAGTTTTCCCCTGGGAGGGCAGAGACGCACGCCGGGGAGTGTTTTTGCTCGGCTCGCCATGGATCGTGCTGTCGGAGCCTGCTCCCGGCCCTGGGGAGTGCCGGGCTCGGAGGTGCGGCTCCTGCGAGCCCTAGCAAGGTCCCCCGTGGCCCCTGCTCCACACTCCGGGGACCTGCGGGACCAGGCGCCTGCCTTCCAGGCCCTAATACCTTCGCGGCCGCGAAGAGCTCATGGTGCTAAGGCAGAAGTAGTTCCTCCTGCGTCCAGCGTGGTGGCGCGGGCGCTGTTCCCCGCCCTCAGCGGGTCCCCTGCCCTCTCCTCCGCAGGCTCCATCCAGGAGGCGGCGCAGCTGCGGCTCCAGCTGCAGCAGGCGCAGAAGGCGCATGCGCTGAGTGAAAGCATGAACAAGGCCCTGCAGGTGAGCGCAGCCCCGGGGGACTCTGGGTAAGCGGGGAGGCGGGGCCACATCAGGCTGGCATCTTAGTTTTCTGCCTGCCCAGAGAGGTGGTTGGGCTTTCCTCACGCCAGCCCGTGGGAGCTGGTCACCGTCTCACCCACACTGCTGGATGTGCAAGCCCAGGTCCGCCCCTTCGCAGGGCCTGCTCTTAGTCTTTCCCAGAAATAAGTTTATCTGCACGTGTGTAAAAAGTTCAGCCTAGCTGCCGTTCTCACGCGGCTCTCCACTGCTGTTTCTCTTTGCCGCTGAAAGGGAAGGATACCCATGTTTATAGCATCTCAGCTTACATCTTGGGAGCACCCGGGGTGTCCATCAACAGATAAATGGGTAAAGAGAATGTGGTGTTTACGCATAATGGAGTAGTACTCTGCCACCAAGAAGGATACATGTCAGTCATTTAAGAGAAAATGGATGCATCTTGAGACCATAATGTTAAATCAGACGCACACTTAGGTGTCACGTGGTTTCTCTGTGTGAAACCAGAGTATAAATTAAAAAAAAACATAAGAGATAGATAATAGGAAACAAGACAGGTGTTTTGCAGATGGGAAAAGGAGATAGATATTTTGCAAATGGGAAAGGGGGAAGAGTGGGAGGAGAAGGGGGCTAACAGAGTCAAGATGCGTTATGTATGCATGCCAGCTCCCGGCGCGGAAGGTAACATGTGCACGGCAAACGTGCTTGGAGACATTTTCTGTTGGTCCTTAAAATCTGAAACAGAAGGGCTGATTTGATGCAGGAAAGTAACAGGGTTTATCTTCACTACTTCTGTGTTCTAGGAGGAATTAACAGAACTGAAAGATGAAATTTCTCTCTATGAATCTGCTGCAAAGCTAGGAATACTTCCAAGTGACTCCGAAGGAGAATTAAACGTAGAACTCACCGAATCATATGTGGATTTGGGTATTAAAAAAGTCAACTGGAAAAAATCCAAAACTAACAGGTACCGAGGGAATATTTTAGCTTACTGTAGAAGACCCTGCCTGGTGACCAAGGCTGGTGCTGCGTGGTACCCAGATGGCACCAGGCATGAAAGCATGAGGACGGGGGATTCTTGAATGTGGAAAAGTGTGGTTTCAGTAATTTTTACTAAGGCATAAAGGTCTGCAATCAAAGGGCACAGAAACCTGAGGTATTGGTACTGTTCTGTCTTCACTACTCCAAAAGATACCTCAGCTCCACAAAGGTAAAAGGTGGTTAAAGTAGTTAAAATACACAAAGGAAATTCTAACTGTGCTTTGCAGCTGTGCTCACTATTGAGGTGAAGGCATACTGTTTTTATGTTAACACTGAGTGTTCAACCAGACGCGTTGCATTTACTGATCAATGATATGAGAAAATAAACATCGTTTTTTCCTTGGACCCTCACCACAAGCTTAGGTTATGAAAGAGATAGAACACTTCTAAAATAAAGATTCTTTATACTGCTGCTTAATACAGATTCCTGAGCAAGCTCATAGGATAGACTGCTTCTTCCTCCCTCTGGGGTGTGGCAGGGAGGGTGTGGGGGTGGTAGAAGAGGGAATATTAGATGCGTAAAGGATGAATGAATGAATGAATAAGTAAGCCTTCCATTCATCCTTTCGCATTCTGGAAACACTTGCTGCATGAAAGATTCTGTGCCAGGCTTTGGGAATACAGTACCAAAAAGAATGCCACAGAAGCTGCCCTCCGAGTTTACATTTGTCTGGCCTGGGAGAAGGAGGTGGGGTCCCCTCTAAGCAGCCGGATACTGTGTGGTGGGAAGGCTTGATGTGCAAAGCAGGATTTACCCTTTCAGTCTTTTGGTTTTGTTACTGGGGTCTGAGGTGCTATGGACTCTTTCTAGAGGTTTCCTCCAGGTACTTGTTGCCCTGAAGAAAGATAGCCAGATTTTACTTCTATTAAAGGTAGGAAAAGAAATGTGTGCACAGTGTGAACGGGCTACTGAAGAGAGACAGCGTGGTGACCACAAGGTCCATGGCCACCATCTTTTGTAGCCTCCCTGCTGACGTCAGAACTAGGCTGTCCAATCAAAAACCGGCTTGGTCTCATGCCAGGAGAATTGAAGATAGAATTTTCTGATTGGTCCCAGAGCTTGGCTGCTTGTGCCCTGGATCTCTGTGATTGACAGGTCACACCCACTGGCCAGCTGTCTGGTCATGCCTGAATCGCCTGCCTCAGTTTGGGTTAGGGATCAGAGATGGGATGTTGGGAAAAGAGTTCATTTAGGCTAAGGAAAGTATTTCTGAAGTACATTTGGCCTTCACCACACTGTCTGGTTCATAGATTAGATCTGTGTTTGTAAAACATTATTGCATTATTGTTCAGTGACAGTGTTTAATACATATTGTGTTTCAGGTGTTAAGCAACTAAATACAGACATATAAATCTCCTGAAGAGTTTGCTCTACAGTAGGCTTTAGAGGGTATGTGTTTTCATACTGTATTTGTGTTTTTAGAACTGTAAGATAAAATTCAGTAAGTTGAAATCTTAAGTGATCAGGTGGTTTTGTGAAAGAAGACATTACTGTGTAGTTTACTGAGGTCCACTTACCTGGCAGTCTGTCTTCAGGGACTCTCATCGCTACAGGTCACAGCTACACGTGAGAAGGAAGCAGAGAGGAAAATAGTGGAACTAGATTGGGGTGTTTTTAGTAGGAGCCACTTGAAGCTCGTATCTTAGAGCCATAATGACTTAGGCTCATTCTCACCCCGCGCATTATCTGATTTCCCAGCTGGCTACCATGGAGCTAGGGCACGGGGCCAGGCCAGGTTCTTGCTGTGCCCAGGTCAGGCAGCTGCTCCTTAGCAAGGAGAGACACAGTGTCCAGTTGTGACCCCAAGTTGTTGAAGAAACCTTAGATAACTAATGCAGAAGAGGAGGCATTTTAAAGACAGGTTTCTACATAAAACTTTAAATGTGGTCATCTGGAAAATTCACCGCCATGGACGCCTTATGTCCCATCAGTGCTAGATAAATTCTAAGGGGCCAGTGAAAAAGCATGGATTTTAGGTCCCGTCTGTTTTGAACTGTGACTTTTTCATTTCTCACTGGCTCTCTGACCTTGGGCAAGTTTTTTGGCCTTTCTGAGGCTGTTTCCATCTCAGGCTTGATAAATAGATAATAAATGTAAGAGCCTCGTGTACCATGTTCTAGCACGTGTTAGTCACTTGAAAAGTAACTGTTAGTGTTATTGTTTGGTAGGTGATTGGTTAAATTATGCCATTGGTTGCATTTTATATTAATCTGCTTTTAATTTAACATGTAATTTGTGAAAGCTTTTTGACCCTCAATCTTATGGCACATGTTGGCTCCAAATGTTAGGGCTGGGAACTGGCGCTCCGAGAAATGAGATCCTTTGCCTAGGAAGACAGTCTCACAGCAGAACCAGGATTCGAATCACAACTTCAGGGGCCAGACTTATTCTTCTTTTAGTTTTGAGGAATAGAGATATAGTGCATGCTACGAAAGATTTTTTTTTTTTTGACAATTTGTTTTGTTTTATTTCGTGCTGTAATTGGCCTGGGAAGTGGCCAACAAACACTTCCATGTATATCATGATGTCCTTCTAAATATATTTTGCTACTTTTGAACTTTCTATTTATTTCACACTCGTAGTAATTTTAAAGCATTTGCCTATGGATCACAAACTGAGAAACCCTTATGCTAGCAAGCTGACAGTGGACCCGTTCAGCAGGGCAAGTGGAGAACAGCTGAACCTGGACCTTCGGTCCTGGAGGGAAATGCAGGCTAAGGGACCAAAACTGAGTTTGTCCTCCTGCCCAGCAGTTTCATAGCTGACAACTTGGCTCTGAGAAAAATGCAAAGCTTTTATTTTGAGATGAAGTCGAAAGGGCGCAGGAGAGAAGAGCTTTGTGCCTCTCCCCTGAAGGCCTGTGAGTGCCGGATTAAGAGGAAGCCACAGTTTTCCCCGTGTTAAGAATTTTAGCTCTTGTTGACTTGAGCGGCTTTCAAATCACTGACCTAAATATTAGCGGCTCCAAGCTTTAGCCCCGGCTACCACCTCTCTTAAGCTACCGCCTAGTAAATTTTAAGGGCTTAGCCTCAGCGCTGTATTTCACATCCCTGGAATTTGAGGAGCTAAATCTGCATGCAGCTCCCAGACAGCTTCCTCTCGCCCTTATTATAGTTGGCTGCTAAGCTCAAATAATAAACATTTAACAAGTGGGATGCCTTTTCCCTTTGGTCTTCCCAGCAGGCTTCGTGCGGGCCCACAGTTTATTTGGACTGAGGGGAACCAGCTTCTATAGGGCTTAGCAGTGAGTCTTCCACGGGCTCGGTCACCACACCGCCTTTTCCTTGTGCGGGAAGAGGAGAGAGTTATTTTAGCAAGCACTTTCTCACTGTCTACCTTGGCTCCCTGTAGGGGTACAGGGTGTGCTATTTCAGCGGTCAGCGTTCAGGCAGAAAAGCAATTAGGGAGGCATAATTTGTTAACTGAGCAGAATAAGTGCTCAACTTAGCATTCATCATGTTGTGTAGCCCCAGAGGATTAAAACG
This sequence comes from Dolichotis patagonum, assembly GCA_004027295.1. Classification (NCBI taxonomy): domain Eukaryota; kingdom Metazoa; phylum Chordata; class Mammalia; order Rodentia; family Caviidae; genus Dolichotis; species Dolichotis patagonum. Next base: position 4,412 of record PVJX010014640.1, on the reverse strand, counting down.
GAATCTATTTTATGTTTTATTTCTTATATAATTTTGCTCTTTTAACTTTATTTTCTATATAAATAAAAGCGCTTTAAATAGTTGAATCTTAGATATACACAATACGTATACAAAAGTTACACATGCGCATCTCAAGAAGCTCATTTTTTTTCTTTAAGAAGCTCATTTTTAAAAGATGTTACTCTTTTAAAAATCAACCTTAAAAAATAGTCTACCTAGTTTTTTGTTCCTTCTCTTTCTATGCATACACAATATTCTAATATTTTATTCTTTTTTTTTTTTTTTGGTACCGGGGATCAAACTCACAACCTCATGCTTGCCAGGCAGGCGCTTAAGCCACTGAGCTAAATCCCCGGCCCATTTAATTTTTTTTTTTTTTTAATCCGTACCGGGGATCGAACTCACAACCGTGCATTTGAAAGGCAGGTGCTTATGCGGCTGAGCTAAATCCCCAGCCCTATTTTATTTGGGATCATCTGAAAGTGAAGAAGAGTAAAAATTTTAACTCAGATACTTCTATTTATTTTGTTTAAAATACTTGATTTTTTTTTACAGATTTACATAAAAATGTATATTATATTGAAAATTCCTGTATACATAGGAACCATGTTTTCTTACTAACATCTTACATTATTATGGTACGTTTGCTTGCACCAAGGAGCAGTACTGACTAATGTCCAGAGTTCATTCAGATGTCTGTAGTTTTTACTTACTGTCCCTAGTTTAGTCAGATTTTCCTAATTTTTATGTAATGTCCCGTTTTTCTGTCCAGAATCCCATCTAGGAGACCACATCACATTTAGAAGTCATGTTTCCGTAGTTGCTTCTTGACATCCCTTGATTTTGATGGCCTTAATGGTTTTGGAGACTATCATTCAAGTATTTTATAGAAAGCCCTGTATTAGAATTATAATTCCTCACCTTGTGCAGAAGGACCTCAGAGATACGATTCTATTTTCTTGACCTCCTATCAAGGGTGCATAGTACCAGTTATTTATCTTCAAAACTTTCTTTTCCGTTGCGGAAAATTTAGAAATATAGATGAACAAAACTGAAGCAAGGAAAAATCATCTATGATCTTACTTCATCTCGCATGAAGTAAACCACTGCAAACATTTTGGTATATAATTTCCCTGTTCCCTGCTTTACATGGTTCTAAAAGATAATAATGAATATATACCTTTTTATGTTATCTTTTAGCTTCGTACAGTGAAATCTTTTCATGCTAGTAGATACTGTTTAATTTTTAATGGATATATAGATAAATGATACTTTAGTAATACAAAGTTGTTTTATTTATTTTTATTTTATTTATTTATGTATTTTTTGGTACCTGGGATTGAACTCATGACCTCACTCTTGCCAGGCAGGCAGTCTCTGGCCCTTGAATTTTTATTAAAGTGATGCGGTGTCATTCTGAGCCTCCGTGTGGTGAGGCAGCTCTCGTGCCATCTCTGCCCCCTTTAGAAGGCCGTGCAGCAGCTGAGGATGCGGGTGGGCACTGCCAGGCAGCCCTGAAGTCTCCACCACTGCCTGTGCTGTTTGGCAGGACCCATTTCTCTGCACCCTGGCCCGTATTTTGTTGTTACTCCTCTGGTTTAGACTTCTCTGTCAGTCTCCGCCTTTATGATTCCAGGCTGGAGGCTGGAAAGTCCAGCCTTATGATTCCAGGCTTTATGATTCCAAGCTGTTTAAAAAGGTGATTTCTTTCTAGTGCTTTTTATAGCTTCAATGCCTAAACCTTTAAAATTGTGAACTGTGACGCATAAACACGAGCACATGAACCTACAGGGAGAATTTCCCGTGTTGTCAGAAGGGGGTGCTCCAGAGATCACCCCTGGGTTAAGAAACGCCTGCAGCTGCTGTGTTTCTCTTCCCATTTGTGACCTGCAGGGTGAGTACTCTCTTCACGGTCACAGTGTTCATTTTCTTGTTTTTTCTTATCCTTTTATACCCAGTTATTCACATCTAGAGATTCTTAGGTTTGCCCTCATATTAAAAGGCCTCGTGTAGTAGGTGTTTTATGTTTTCTTTCTTTTCTTTGGCTTAGCTTTATTGAAGTATATTTCTCATACCATAAAAGTCCTGCGTTTCAAGTATACAGTTCAGCAGTTTTTATTATGTTCACAGAGCAGTATAACCACCACAACAACTTAATTTTAGAACATTTCAACAACCAAAGCAAAAACAAAAACCCCAAAACAAACCCCCAAACCATATACCTGTTGCTTGTCATTCTCTATTACTCTTTCTGGTCTCACAGACCCTAACCTACTCCTGTCTGTAGATTTGCCTGCTCTGTACATTTCACACAGAATCCTATAGTGTGGTTTTCGTGACTGACGTCTTTTACTTCGCTAATGTTTCCAAGGTTTGTCCATGTTGAGTTGTATGTTAGTGCTTTGTTTCATTTTATAGCCTGGTAATTTCATGTTTATAGGCATGTATATTTGCTAAGTCATATGGTAACTCTGTTTATCATTTTGAGGAAATGTCAAATTGTTCTCTAAAGTGTTTTCACTATCTTACATTCCCACCAGCAGTATATGAGAGCTAAAGTCATCATGTTCTTGTCAACAATTTATTTTTACTCCTAGTGGGTGTGAAATGGTATCTCACTGTGGTTTTGATTTGCCAACGATGTGGTCTTTTTAATACCTTTTGGCCATTTACATATCTTATTTGGAGACATGCCTATTCAAATTTTTGCCTGTTTTACAGTTGGATTATCGTTTAGTATTAAGAATCCCCCCCCCAGTTTTTCAGTTTTTAAAAACTTTGTTTTTATTCTGTGTTTGTAGTACATAATGATTGCACTTACTGTGGGGAGTCGGTACATGTACGTAACACATCTCAGTTCTTTTTTCCATCCCCTTCCTCTCCTCCTCTTTGGTCACCTTCTTCATCTGCTCTGAATACAGGTCTCTTGTCAGGTATATGATTAGCAAATATTTTCTCCTGTGAGTTGTTGGTCTACTATATTTTAAAGTTTATTTTAATTATATATGTATTATTTATATCCACTTTCCCCACCACCTTTTACCCCCTCCCTTGTTTTACTTTCTTGATAAGAGTCTTTTGATTCCCATAGCCCTTAATTTTATGAAATCCAACCTATTTCATTTCCTTTGATTGCTTGTGCTTTTGGTACAGATTTAAAAAATCATTCTGTAATCCAGGGTCCTAGTGATTTATATCTATGTTGTGTTCTAAGTTTTATCTCTTATATTAGGCTTGGTATCTATTTAATTTTTGTATATGGCATAAGTTCATTCTTTTGCATGTGGCCCAGCAGCATTTTTTTAAAAGACAATTTCCTATTAATTGTTTCGATACTTTTACTGAGAGTCAGGTGACTATAAGTGAGGGTTTATTTTCTGGGTTTTCAATCTATTGCCTTGATCTATATATGTGTTCTTATGTCAGAACCATACCATTTTGCTATAACTTTGTAGTTTAAAAGAAAAAGTGTGAGCCCTCCAAGTTTGTTCTTTTTTTCAAGATTATTTTAGTTTTCTGGATTTCTCCGATTCCTCTGTGAATTTTAATATCAGTTTGTCAGTTTCTGCTAAGAGGTGAACTAGGAGTTTGATGGATGTTGCACTGAATTGGAGTATTGGCATTTAACAAGATTGTCTTCTAATCCTCAAACATCAAATTTTAAAAATTACCTATATCTTTAACTTCTTTCATTTATATTTTATATATTTTAGTCAGGTCATATTTCTTTTTTAAATTTATTCCTAGGTATTGTATTCTTTGTTATTTTTGCTGAGTTAGTTCCTTAATTTTATTTTTGGTTGGCTTATTGATATGAGGTGACAATACAGTTGATTTTTTTGGAATGTTGACTTGTATACAGTCACATTGCAGAAGTGCCTTATTAGTTCAGTTAGTTTTTTAGTGGAGTCCTCAGGATGTTTTGTACTCAAGGTCATGTCATCTGAATAAAAGAGGTAATTCTGCATCTTTTTAAACTGGTTGCCGTTTTCTATTTTGACGGTTCCTCCAGTTAGAATTCCTATAGCGCCATGGCGTAGAAGAGGCAAGGACAGCAATCCCGCCGTTAGTCTGGATCTCGGCAGGAAACGTTCAGTCACTGTCTTTCCTTGTCCTTTAGGGTTAATGTTAACTGCAGGGTTTTCATAGGTATGAGCGTTCTTTAGATTGTCTTTTTTCACTCACCATTGTGTTTGGGTGAGTGGTGTGTTTGGGTGTGTTTGGGTGAGTGGGGCCATGTAGCCCCACTCATTCTTTTTTTTATATATACTTATCTTTCTCTCTCTTTTCATGAGTATTTCACAATTTATTTTCCATTCAGTTGTTCATAGATTCTTAGGTTGCTTCCTGGTGTGATATAAAATAGAAACAAGTTGCATACTTCCAAGCTACAATGGAGGGACAAGGCTAGA
>PVJX010014639.1:0-44396 GCA_004027295.1 Dolichotis patagonum | reverse complement strand
CCGCGTGTCATTACCCTAAGACACAGCAGTTGCACTGCAGCCTCCTCTTCCAAAGACCTCCCACCCTCCCCACCCTCAGGGCATCACCCCCTCTTCTCAGCACCCAGCTGCTCAGTGCCTTAGGGAGCTGATCCAGGCTTTTTCTTTTCTTTTCCTTTTTTTTCTTGCACATTATGGAACCAGCCTGCACCACAGGGATGGCTGAGGAAAGAGGGAGCCTAGCAACCAGGTCGCCATAGCAACTCACTCCCTCTTCCAACCTCCCTCCTAGCCCCAGGGCAACCTGGACCACCGGGGTGGGGGTACTGCAAGAACTATGGATCGCCCCTCCACCCTGCGCCAATCTTCAAAGCACCCCCCCCAGGCTGGCGATGCCCGCCCTGCCTTTGGCACAGAAAGAGGCCCCAAAGGCCTGTCCCAGAGGGCACACACAAGACTTGAGGATTAAAAATTACTGCAAGCCTCATCCTCTGAGACAACCCTTCCTTCCTTTTCTTCCAGAAATCATCCCTGTTCGTCCTTTAGAGCTCACATAACAACAAATCATTTTCAGATTGCAATTCTTTGCCTAAGAAACACATTTTTAGCATTAGGCAAGTGAAGTTGCCACTAAAATTCACTTCAAGCAGCCACATTTCAACATAATTTTCTTAAAACTCAGAGCCAAGGCTGTTAAAGGGTCAGGAAATAAAGATAGAAACTGTGAATCCCTCCATTCACCAGAGTCACCAACCCCACAACAATGTTCTTGTACCTGAAACAGATTTCGATTCCGTACTAAGGGCGAACAGTTAATATAATGAAGATAGTGCTTTACCATGGCCGGAGTCTACACATTTGCATTAATGAGCATATCTATATTTAATCACCAAACTTTTTATTGCACACAGACCCTGCAGTGAGCAGGAATTGCAGGAAGGGCTAGATTTGGCTGAGCTCGGCTCCCCACTGGCCCGGGGGACTCAGGCATCCGGCCACCAAGGTCACTCCCTGACTGAGTCCTCACAGGTTGGACTCTTTCCAACCAGGCTCTGTGACCCCTGAGGTCCAGGACTTTGTCTCAACTCTACATCCTCCATGCTGAGGACAATCTGCCAGATGTTTGATGATAAAAATCACCCTCACCGATGCCTGTTCTGGGCACTGGAGACCAAGGCAGGGAGCCTCTTGGGTCCCTCGGGATGGTGCGTGCAGCCTCTGTGGGGTTCCCCAGAGCTTCCCCACAGCTTCCCCAGAGCCAGCACTTGTCACAACATTGCCTGAGGTCCAGACCAGGGACATCTGTCCCTCCGCCCACCAGGAGGTCTCTTGCACTCCCTCCTGCCTCTTGCATGGTTGTCACGATCCACATCCCAACTCTCTCTCTCTCTGTCCAGCCAGAACACCCCACCACTCCCATCTCTGCTGTTTGTCCCACCCCTACGGAAAGCCATCTCTCTTTCTGAACATGCACACGTCCTCTGCTCTGCCCCTCTGCCATCTCCCCAGTGCTGGCCTAAGCTCTCTTGTCTGTAAATCCTCCCAGTGTACTTTTGTCTTTACCACTACCTGTGTCCTCAGACACAGGGCAGCTCGGTGGTCTGGAGCCGACAGACAGACTCCAAGCCCACTCCCCACTGCCAGCTGGGCAGGCTGGCTTCCTCTGAAAAGCAACGGCAGCAGCAGCTCCTGGTGGGACAGGGGAGTGAGGAAAGGTGGGTGTGGGTGGTGCACTCAGGGCCCCCTGGGCACAGCTCTCACTGGGTGACTGTCTGGAAACACAGGCTGCAGGCAGTGAGACTGGTTCTCATGTGGCCTGAGCCTGCAGACTCCATGGGTCCTTCGGCCTGGGAAGACTGAGTGGTCCTCACACAATCCCCTGGGGTGATGTAGCCCCAACCTCCAGGGGCAGGGCACCTCTGCAACCCAGCACATCTTGAAAAGTAATGGAAACAACAAGAGCAGAATTGCGTGAGTGCCCATGTGTGAGCTCTGCACCCTCACCAAGACCCAGGGGGGCTGAAGGTCACCGTTCTCCAATTCTGCAGCTGCAAAGCTGGGACTTACAAAGGTTGAATACTGAGCTGAGCTGAGTCCTGGGCTTCCAGGCAAGACTGGGGTGCCCGTGTTCCCGTGTTCCTGAGCCCCTTGGTCTTAAAGTCAGCAGGACACCTCAGGCTAGGAAGACTCTGCAAGAAGGCTGGAAAGCTCAGGGCAAGCAGGAAGCCACCTCTTTCCTTCTGGCCTCTCCAACAATGTGCAGGCTGGCACCGCAGAGCAAGGGCTTCTGGCAGAAACACCAGACGGGTAAAACCAGCTCTGCAGCTCTCCTGAGCGGAGCTGAGGCTGCAGTAGAGGAAAAGCTAATTGAGGGGCACAGCTGGGCAGGGACTGGAGCTGCCCCTCTCCAGCCAGGCAGAGGAAGGAGGACGCTTGGACAGGCGATACATCAAGGTTGCCATCCACTCGGGCTTGAGGCCAGATTTGAGCGCCTCGACTGCTAATCAGGAAACTGAGGCTGTGTGGACAGTGGCCATTGAGACCCAGGAGGGAGGAGCCCACAGTCCTGGCCTCCCATCACTCCAGAAGACAGCGACCATGGGCATAGCCTAAGGAGCTCGGCCCCCGCAGAGGAACCCATGTCACTCACCAGGAAACAGACCTGGACCCGTGCATGTGCTCGGCGGCACCAGGGCAAGGCCAGACACACAGGACGGGCAGAGGGACCCTCAGGGGAGTCCGGGAGGGTGGCCCTAACCAAAGCAGGAGGCAGGACAGGAAAGGGTAGGGGCACCAAAGGACACGGGCACTTCATGGAATTCCCACGAGAGAGGTTGCCATCTCCAAGGGGAAGAGACAGAAGGTTGCTGTCCTCGCAGAGCTGCCTCAGGCTGTGACAAACCTGGAACCCTTTTCAGTGGTCACCTAGGTGTCCCGACTGCCAGGCTGGATGGCTTCTCAGGACTGCCCCCCCTCATTGGTCAGATGCATAGCTGGACTCTAGCTGCAGGGGCCCCGGGAACATTTGGAAAGTGGTCTCCCTCGGCCTTCTCCCCCTCCCCCTTGTCCTCCTCCTTCCCCTCCTCCTCCTCCTTCCCCTCCTCCTCCTCTTTCTCCTCCTTCTCTTCTCCCTCCTTGCTCCTCTTCCCCCTCCTGCGGCCCTCTCACACGTGCTGTAAGGCTTCTCTGGCAAAGTCTCTGGCTCTTATCACTGCATCTTGCTATTTTCCCTTGGACCGGGGTTATACGCACTGCTTCTCCTCAGTAGTGAGGGCTTTGTCCTTGTCTCACGATCAGTCTTTCTACCATCAATCCCAGGAGGAAGGTCAGGGAAAGGTCGCCATCTTGAGATCCTGCATCGGAGCTCCGTAGTCTGGCACACTTGGTTTATCACAGTTTGCCTTGCTCTATTCTGCGTGCCCCGTTCCTCCTCGAGCGCCATTTGCACAGATGAGAGAAACTCCATGCTTCTCTAGCAGGGCCTGACACCCCCGGGCACCCTTGCCTCGCCCACATCCTTTGCCCCTGGCCTCCAGGACCTGGATGAGTGCAGGCAGCACCTCCCGCCTAGTCCTGCTGCCAGCGCCACCTTGGTTATGGCTGCCCCAAGAGCCCGGAGCCAATCGATAGCTGCTTGTGTCTCCATGAGATCAGACCAGGGACCCAGCCCCAGAGTGAGCACGTGCTGGGGCCCCTGCCCTGTGGACACAGGAGACAGCTCGTGTCCACCTCGTGCTCTGAACACTGGACCTGCTACATGTCAAACCTAGGGGCGTCCCCAGGTCTGCGGGTCACCGCATCTGCTCCCTCTCACTTCCCTCGGCCTCCCCACCTCATTGCTTCTTCCCTCCCACATTCCTTTCTCATCCTGACACCCTGCAGGTCAGTGGAGGCTCAGGCCTGGGACCAACACCTCTGAAACACTGCTGTCATACCAGCCCTCCTCAAAACCGAGGTTTTGGAAAGTAGATTTTTTGACCTCACAGATGGGGTTGTCCTTGACCCACCAGTCTGAACACCCCTTAAGTGGCTTTCATACTGTCTCTCCCACTCTCCCCAGGTCTGTAAGCCCTGAAATGTCCACAGAGATTGATTCGGCCATGGTACAGGCCAGGAACAGGCCTTCCCCCAGAAGTGGGGTCCTTTTCCCCGGAAGTGGGGGCAGACCACCGGATAGCAGCAGGCTGGGAGGTGTCTGAGGTAGAAACATGTAGATTATTCTTACAGAGATCAATTGGAAGAAGACAGCAAAGAATTTCTTATAACCTTAAGCCCATCACTCCTGGGTGACCACTAATAAGACACTTCTCTGATTCAAATCTGTTTCCCTGCCTGTAAAAGAAGGATCCTGATTAGTCTTGTTTCTAAAACCTCTCACAAAATTCAGTCTATGAAATTCTTGTCAGTTTGAACCCCCTGAACAAAAAGCCATATTTAAAACAAGGAGAAAATGTAGGTTTTGTAGGAAAAAAGATATATTTCTTTTTTATAGAATAAAGAGGACTGAAAAGGAAAAAAGTAAGCTAAAGATAAAAGCTTTAAAACCAGGTGGTTATAAACAAGAGAAGGAAGCCGCATCAAGGAAGAGAGAGGAGAGAATCCTAAGGCCGCATCCACACAGAGTGCAGGTGAAATGTAGAATCCTTTAATTTCTCCTGATTAGGATTTTTAAAAAAATTCCTCTGGGAGATAAGGCAGGGACTTCAAACAATGAAAGGTCCATACATTTGACACACATGGAATCAGACAGACAGGAAGAGCAAGAGTCAGAAGAGCGTTAAAGACGAGACTCATCATCTTAGGTGCCAAGGGGACGCGAGCCCTGCCTGCTGTCTCCATTGCCTGCCTCTCCCAAGGCTGGCGGAGGTCAGGGTTTCTGCAAGCTGACCTGCTTTTCAGTGCTAGAAACACCTTCCCCACTACCCTAATGAGGATGCTCAGCCGTCCGTGGACAGAGACACGGATTGACCTCCTATGCCACGATGGGTTTGGCACCCCACACGGCGGGTTCCTCTGACCTTCTGGGCTTTGTCTGCATCCTTAGGTCTGGGGACATTGAGTGTGAGCCGTGCTGACTGGATCACAGTAGCCAGGTCTTGCAGGGGGCGATGTGTGAGTGGCATGTGGCTGCCTGTGGGCGTGGAGTGGTGTCAGGGGGAGGAGCCTGGTGGTCCTGGCACGTTTCAGTCTATCTTGGGTGCAGCCCCATTGTCAGTGGTGTGGAGGAGATGGTTACAGCCGAGGAGAAATCCTTGCAGAGAATCCCACCCCTCCCTGTTGCGTCCCCATCTGCTGAATCGGTGATTCACCGGCTTGCCCTTGACTGTCTGATGACTTAGCTTCCAAGGCCTAGGTTCACACACGCCTTCCATTCATAGATGTAGGATGCTTGGTAGGAGAGATCATTCTGGCCCATCTCAGAGTAAAGCAGAAACATTCATCTTACACATCGTAACCCTGTGCCCATAGCCAGACAGGGGTCCCCCTCCCCACCTACACACCACAGTTACACTTTGCCTTTCACAATCATATATGGCACTGACTGCCCTAAGCCTCCATTAACAACTGACGGTGAGTATTTCCGGGCCCAGTCCCCCAGCCCCGGGTGGGACCCCATGCATGTCAGATGCAACCCCCACCCCGCATCAGGAGCATTTGGTGAATGTGTCAGGCCCTGAATGTACCCTTGATCCTGGCGAGGGCTGGCGGTAGAAGAATGTTGGATTCTGTGGCCTTGAGTCAGCTGCGCCAGTCACCTTTTGTATTTTTTTTTTTTTGCATGGGTCCTCCGAGTCCAATTCCAATTCTGACTGCAGCTGCCCCGCCTCTTGTTTAGCTGGCCCACTGCTGCTGGACGTGCATGTGCTCTGGCAGCAGTTTCCCTGGACACACCCCGTTAAATGAAGGGGACATCAGGATGTGCTAGGTACGTTCTGCCGCACTGGACAGGAGCCGACTGACTGCCGGATGTATCTGGGACACCATCCGCCGTCCAGCAGTTTTCAGTGTTGGCACCGAGGGGTTCCAAGCTAGGTGTCCACCCCCGATTGCAAGGGCAGCATGTGCCACGCAGATGACCTATGAGTTAGGACCTTAGGCTGCATGATGGAAGGACCTGGAATAATAGCACTGCATGCAGCATGAGACACAACTGTCAGGCAGCCCAGCGCGCACCCCACAAAGCTTGCCAGCAGCTCAAGGGTCCTGCAGAAAGGCAGAGTGTGTGGGGCGGTCTCCTCACCCGCTCCACGGTGGGTCCCCTGTCCCTTTATCACCCAGTGCTGAAACCAAAAGCCAGTACAGTACGCGCCCCCCAGGGCACTTCAGGGTCACCCGAGGAGGGGCAGGGGAAGGCAGGATTGGCTCAGTGCCAGTCAGACCCTCTGAGTCAAAATTCAACCTGGACCAGTGGGTGTGCATACACACACCCTCAAATGAGCCCGGCAGAGCGTCACATGTGCTCCAGCTGGGCCAGCTGGTCACGCACTGCCTGACCATGTTGGGGTCGATGTTGGGCCACGTACACCATGGTAGTCTCACAACATTGTCAAGAGGCTGGAAAGCGCCTGCTTTTCTGTGTTTGGATGTGGTGAGATGCACACGCCGTTACCACGGTGTTACACACTGAGGGGGGCATGCTGGAGCCAGTAAGGTCCCCAGCCCCCTGGTGGCTCCTGAGCCACCCACTCCACCTGCACAGCACTTTTGAGCGTTAGCTCCGTGTCTTCACGTTCCCTGCCTCAGAGCCAGTGAGCTCCTATCGGGGTACTGCAGGTCTCCCAGCATGGAGGTCCCAGGACTGGAGGAGCCGAGCAGAATGGGGGTCTCAGGGCAAGGGCACGACACCCCCACTCTCCTCCCCCTGGGACCTCAGTTCTCTGCGCCCCAGGGGAGCACATGTCTGTGCCCAGGATGCCTGGCCAGCTGTTAGCTGGGAAGGAAGGAACAGATAGGGAGCAGGGACAAGGTCCACCCCGGGGGGGCACTGCCAGGCAGGAGGCTGGGAAGCCACCCAGGCCCAGTTCAGGGTCCCCATCCTGGGACAAATCTGTAAATACACACATCTAACACTGAGTTTCAAAGAAAGGGAAAGTCTTGAGTACCTGGTAAATTACAAAGTGACTTACAGGATTCTGTCCTGTTTTGAATTTAGGCAATATATTCAAGAAGTTGCCCAAAAGTTTATACTGCTTATAAGCACCTGTTTCTTTCCATTTGGGGACAGAGTGGCAGAGCTGTAGCGTAAGAATCAGCGTATATCGTCTGCATTTTAATGTGTTTATTTTACAGCCAAGTTGGTGGCTCATGCCTATAATTAGCACTTAGGAGGCTGAGGCAGGAGATCACCTAGAGTTTGAGGCCAGCCTGAGCCCCATAATGAGTCCAAGGCCAGCCTAGATTACCCTGTCTCAAAAGAGAGAGAGAGAGAGAGAGAGAGAGAGAGAGAGAGAGAAAATGTCTTTATTTTGCCTCTTTCCACATTTCATTATTTCCCATTTGCATGGCAGAAAGAATGAAAATAAAGAGATATATTTTTAGAACCATATTCACGGGGTGTAGTTTTATACACATAGACAGAATCATCCTGACTTATAAATGTGCTTAGCTTCTATGGACAAGGCCTAATTTTACATTTTTATGATTTCTTTTAAAATTGAGGGCATTAAGGAAAAAAGCACATATTTTCATATTTTGCATTTTGCTAATTTAGAGTTGCCATGTAAAAAAAGAATTGAAAAAAAAAAAAGACTACACTTCAAGGTGGTAACACACTGCATGTACCCGGCCTGCACTGTCTCAAGGTTTCCCCTTGAGATTCTTCAAAGTGCATCCGTCCAGCATTTCATAGCCTTGTTTCAAGCACTCGGGATTTGTGTGTGTGTGTCTTGGTCATCGAGCTCCAGATCAAGGCATGTTTAGCCTTCCGGGGCCAAATGAGCAAAAACAGGCCACCTCGGAGCTCAGAGTGCAGCTAGAGCTCCGTCAAACCGGCAGGGAGTGCAGCCTTTGTTTGCGGAATTTTAAAAATAAGCAGTGGACTCTATCAAGAGGCCATGGCTCTTTTTTCCTGCATGGTTTGTGGGGACATCACTCCAAGGATGTCCCCACAAGGACATATGTGTCCCACTGTGTAACCCACACCGTGTCCAGCAAGAGGGAGCGGAGCTTTAGGCAACCCCAAGAACAAATGCTGGGGCACGGTAGGGACTCTCTAGGGTCCCCTGCTCAGCCCACCTCCAGCGGCAAGTGCACTTCCTGTGCACGCTCACGGAACTAGCGGGCACACCCACGCCAAAGAATGTCGTGTCTGAACACAAATCTGAGCATCGATTTAAGTATCATCATCACATTCTTTTTGGAAAGCAGAGGGAGAGAGGGTATAATAGAGCAGGAGACGTCTGATGAATAATTAATGAGTACCGCAAGCTCAGCCAGGGGAGGCAGCGGTTCCGCTGCTTCTGCCCTTTCTCAGCCTGCAGTTTTGCAAGGGGAGAAAACCACAGTGCCCAGTGCCGAGGTTTGCCTGCTGCTGAGGACAAACCAAAGGAAGACTTGAGATGCACCTGTGGTGGCTTCCCCATCTTTGTGGTGTGTGCCAATGCAAAATTGCATGACTTCTCTCTCTCTCTCTCTCTCTCTCTCTCTCTCTCTCTCTCTCTCTCTCTCTGGCACTGGGGATTGAACCCAAGCCCTGGATCTTACCATTCTCCTGCCTCAGCTTCCGAATTGTGCTGAGATTCCATGCATGCACCACCATGCCTGGCTGACTTCCGTGATTATATATACTAGTATGCAAATACCAAATTTGTCTTAGATGACAGAAGATATATCTGATGACTGCTAAGAAGATATCTCTGATGATCAATCTTATAAAGGTTCAATATTTTCTTATCCATGAATAAGAAAGAGAAACCCAAAGGTACAGAGGGCCAGGGAGTTCTCAGATTTGGGGTTGTCAGTGGTGTCTCAGGTCTACAAAGGCAACAGGAACACAATTGCTGCTACTGAATAGAGCAGATGCCCCAAGGTCAGAATGCACACGAGTATGAGCACTCCTAGATTCATTCCTTGTTTTAAGATGTTGCCTGCATCTCCACGTCACACAAACTAAGCACTGTTTAAAATATTTTGTTATGATTTTTCTATTACCATTTAAAACTGTCAATGCCAGACCAGTTTACCCAACCAAATACTAATAGATAGCATCAAAGAATACGTTCTCTTATTGTTGCTTAATATCAAGGCAACCGTGAGACCAAGATAGTGCAAGCAGACTGAGAATATTTTTGTCTCGAGTGCATCCAAGAGACAGCAAGCACAGATTTTTGAGATTATTTATTCATCAATTTCTTTCACTGAGTGTTTTCACCCAGGGTATGCTTGCAGAAGAAAAGAAAATAGATAAGGCCAAGTGTTTGATTTCATACAACTCTACATCCTTAGCTATAAGAATTTAAACCTACCCAAGGACTGGGGCTCGTGGTAAGAAGCAGAAAAGCAAGAAGGGACAGAGTGTCCTTTAAGACCCCTTCTGCGGCTCCTTCAGCCGGCACACCTGTGCTGGGAGCCTGCAGCGAGGAGTGGGGGGCCGTTTCCATGGAAACACAGCCCATCTCCTGCGGCTGGGGACTCTGATGGCCCCACCTGGGCCCGCCTCTAGGAGCGCTGTGCCTGAAGGGCGGGCGCCATCGATCCATTGATCGATCGTGGGGGATCGACCAGTCCCACCCCCTTCTCTCGCGAACCTCCGAGAGACCCCGATCTCCTTTGTTAGATGAGCCATAGCTTCCTCGCCCATAACTGCAGAAAACCGTGCTTTTACATGATGGGATTTTTTTTTTTTAATTCACAAAAGAATTTACTTTCTTATAGCGTGCATGTTTAGGAAGCCTAATATATACCTTTGTTTTGGGAGAGCGGCGCACGTAGAATGAAAGAGGTGACAGGAAGCAGCGAGGCAGACTTAGGAGATGTTTCTTTTAAGCTAGGAAATCTGTATGTAAATGGAAGAAATTTTAGAAGCCTTAAGGTCTTGAACAATCACGGAAATGTACACCAGAGTCTGCAAGGAGCACCAATACCCTCCAAGCCCTGCGTCATCTGTGGTCCTCGGGCGCCACCTAAGGGTGCGGAGCTGAACGGCAGCGGAGCGAGTCGGCTTACACAAAGGTGCTCGTTGCAGGGTTCAGTGATAGGTCCCCACACCCACGCGCCTAGCAGGCCCAGAGCTCTGGTGCAAGCCCCGGTCTCTCGCCCCCTAGAGCCCTCGAAATAAACTTTCCCCGAAAGAGTGAAAACTCTGAAAATGAACAAAAACTCAGTGATTTTTGTATGTTCGTAGTGAAAAAGGAGAGTTGAAACACCTCTTTTCTCACCAGACAATAATGTGTTTGCTTCGGCAGCTTGTGTCCCGCCAGATAATGAATCAGACATCTGTGAAGGCAGTTAAACATGAATGTGGGTGCAAAAGGGGTGTTTTGGGTTTTTTAATGGAAAGGGGGTAAAACAAAATTTCATAACAAAGTAATAGGAGAATAGCAATGGTTAATATGTTCCAGGTTGTTATCTTCAAAGTAGTTGCTCAGGGTGCAAGATATGGGCATAAAAACTTCTCCAATCCATATTAGCTCAAACCTTCCTTCTCAGTGATCTACAAGACACTGGTAATATACCTGATTGCATTTTTTCCCTTTTCCCTACTGTCCTCTCCCAAAGGATTTTTTTTTAAGTAGGTGATGAAATATGATTTTCATTACATCATATTAGTTATGAAACTGTGCTCTAAATTTGGCATAAATATCATCACTCATCATCTCTGCCAAAGGGAAGACATGGAAAATATCTATCCATATAGAAAATGAGAGCCTTTTAAATAAATTTACACTAAACACTTAAATTGGGAAGAGTTTATGAGCCATTTTCCTTGAGCAAAAAATTAAATAAAATAAGGTCCCAAATATGTCTTCCTGGCTGGGAGAACATGTATCGGTACGTTTCCGAAAGATTAGCTTCTCTGAGATTGAGTTTTCTCTCTACAAATTTACCTCCTCTATGAGCATCCCAGGGCCTCCCCACTACCCACGCCAGGTGTCCTTTGGAAAATCAGGTACTGAACTTTAGTCAGCTACTTTCTTCTGAAAAAATATTTAGAAACTGGCTGGGGGCCCTGACTGTGTGTATCCACAGCCATCGCTTTATCAGAAAGCAGGTCCACAGTCAGCCCTGGGGTTCTTGTTTTGAGATGTGGATTCTTTTTAAAATATGGCAACCATTCTTTCCCTGTGAGCTCATATTTTAAACATCCCAGTTCCTGATGAGCCGAGGGTATTCACAGGCACCCAGCAAAGATTCCTACCCTTCCCTTTCCTTCACTTAGTTTTTATTCTCCTGTGGCATGGGCCATATATTGAATCCCAACTTTTAATTTAAGTTGTTATGAGAAGGAAAACACTGATTCCTCTACTTTAAAATCTGGAATCACATTCCCTTCTCAGGACAAAAGGGGCAATAGGAGATACCTGAATACTGTTAACTGCTTATACGCCCCAGTGGCACAATGCAACCTTCACACCTGAAATGTGTCCAATTTGCTGTATTTTCCCAACATTCACATCTGGCCTGGAGGAAACCCCCATGGGTAGCATCCACTACCCAGAATGACCTCTGAAGGGAAGGGACAGTGCCTTTGCAGTGCACATTTATGTAATATTTAAGACCTATGAGTTTCTCTTTGACAAGGTTTCAGACCCTCACTGGGCAGGGATGTCCCCAGAGTGCAATGGAGCAGCAGTGCTAGGAGGTCCTATTGCTTGTGGTAGCACTACTTCCTTGTTACTTTCGGAGGGGTACAATTTTAACGGAAAGGGGCATTCTTTTTCTCTTCTTTTGCCCCTTAATTTTTACACTCATGATGACACAAAAACAATGGAATTGCTTAAAGTGAGAATGTTTTGTAGTCGCATCTGCTTATTCTCTGGAAGGCATGTTTGGGAAGTTATATGAAGCACAAAACGCTTCAGAGACAGCGCTCTCCCGGGAGCGCCGTGGCGATGCTGTACTTACAGAGCAGGAGAATTTGCAGGCGAGGTTTCTGCAGAGGCAGCATAGGTGTGTGCAGACCCCTCGGTAACATTGCCAGCTTGGCTGGGTGCATCCCAGTCATTAAATGTGACAAAGATTTCAGGGTGACTGGGGCTGCCAGAAGCTTCTGGGACAGTCACTGACCTTATCCCAGAGCCCGGGTGCAGGCTGGGGTCCCGCAGGCTGGCAGGAACTGTAGGAGTTGGTGCGAGGGACCCCTGCCTAGGACCAGACTCTCGACCCCAGTGCAGACTTGTTGTGCATCTTGCCTGGGGTTTGGGTTGCTGCGATGACGGCCCTGCTGTTAGCTGGCCTCTGCTGAATTAGGAGTAGCAACAGGGAAGGGAGACCCGGGATGCTTGAAGGGAACAGACATTCTGGAATCCACACCCTCCTAGCAGCCACAGAGGTATATGGAGTCCTAGGCAGGCGTAACCCACACCCTCCTGGAAATGTCCATGCACTTGGAAAGACGGGGTTGTAAGTAGGTTTGGAGGTGGCCATGGTGACACTGAGCTAGGGGGCTCCTGGCTCAGGTCCACCTTTCCACAGGGAGGCTGAACAAGAAAGGTTTAATTTTGGATAGATAAGAAGTTGGCTGTCTGGGGCATTGAATTCCACTCGAGTCAGTTCTCCAATTTGCATTCTTCCTGCAGGTGCCCCACACCTGGCTGCGATGGCTCAGGACACATCACCGGCAACTATGCTTCCCATCGGAGGTACGTAGGGACACGTTCTTTCCTCCAGGGCACCCTCTCCCCGGGGGCAGCGCCAAAGCCGGGCTCTGCAGCAAGCTCAGCTTGGCTGCAGGGGTAAGATTGAGGCTCTGCACTCTCAGCGCCGTGAAGCAGGGCTGTCCCTGAGGGCTTACCCACCAGGCCCTCTGGACGCTCAGAAGAAACATGTCCAGCCCTCCAGCAGGCCGCTCTCCGAGGAGAAGGGGTAAAGGAGAAAGGTCCTCCTCTTCTGTGTTGCACGATCTCTGAGACAAGCACCCTCGCACGCTGAGAGCTAACCTTGTAAACACTGAGGTCCAAGCCGGAGCCCTGCACGGTTATTGTGAGCAGGGATCTGCAGAGTTAGACGCTGCACTCTCCAAACTCTGGGCACTGGTTCCCAAAGAGCAGGGAGAGTCTGAATTACAGCATAGAACCAGGCGTAGGAAATGGCGAAGCATCCGTACTGCTGCAGCCAGGGAACAGCGGGTCACTGACTGATGTTAGAGAATCCAGAGGAGGAGGAGGAAAAGATTCACCCACACATTGTTAAACAGGGCAAGGTGGACTGGGGGCCACCGCAGTGCGGTCCTGCAGGGGGACACTGGCCACCACCAGCTTCCACCCCCATCGGTGGGGATGCACAGCCATGCAAAATCACTAAGGACACACTGGGGATGGGGACACGGCGGGCTGGGCGACAGAGGCCGGGTGACAGAGGGGACCCAGGCTCCAGGGTGGGGGTGCATCACGCTGACTCAGTGGGGTTCCCATTCACCCCAGATTCTGCGCGGACAGAGAGGAGTCCAGGGTCAGGCCGGGGTCAGAGGAGCCTGGCTCGAGTCCAGGTAGAGGACAGTGTTTGTCAGTGCACTGTCCACACCATGGCAAATCTAGTTCCTATGGGGCACATCAGGTGACCTGTGTCATAGGAGTCAGGGCCGGCAGCGAGCCCAAGCAGGGCAGGAGCGTTACTAACTGGGACTGGCTGACAGTGCGGGTCAGGCTCTCGGCACCTTTCCTACCTCTAGAGTTCACACTGCAGGGCGGGCGTGCGAAAGTAAAGGAGCACCTCTGCTTCACACACAGGAAGGAGAGGGAGGAGGGAGGAAGGAGGAGGAGGGAGGGAGGAGAGGAGATGAGGGAGGGAGGGAGGACCATCAAGACAGCCACAGCTGTCCGAGTATCCAAGATCCGTCACACTCAGCAGTCCCAGGCCAGCCCATGACACCCTCTGCTTGTGCTGTGAGCCACACAAGTGACCTGACTCCGGGGATGACAGGGCTCACACGGTGACCGTTCTGAAGATTCAGCTGCACACACGTGCAAAACCTATGCTCAAAGCCCTGCGAGCCTGTGCTTGTCTGCGAGAAGAACCAGCTGGAACGGCCACCTGGACCCCCTAAGCACACCACTCATGGAGTCCCCCACGCCAGCCCAGAGCCCTCCTGCTCTTGTCCACTCTGTAGGCCCTTGGGCCCAGAAGCTATCAGCCAGTCCTGTGCACTGGGAGACAGGGAGCAGCACCCCAACCTCTGGATACGCCCCTCAGGTCTACCAGATGTCCCCAGACAAAGGCCAGACAGCACAATTTGCAGACAAGACCCATGAGGTCCTTCCAAAGGATTTCCGAGGCCAGCAGGCTGCTTGGATTAAATAAAGATTAAAAATACATGCCAGTTAAATATAAAAAGTCAGTCTTTATTTAACTCATCTTAGAAATGTCTCCATGCGAGGATGGCTGAAACTCCAGCACTTCCTAAGTCTGCATAACTAAAAATGTCCATTCAGCCAGGCGTGGTGGCGCACACTGCCATCCCAGCACTCAGGAGGCTGAGGCAGGAGGACCATTGCAAGTTCGAGACCAGCCTGGGCTACAAAGTGAGCACATGGCCAGCCTGAACTGCATATCGAGACCCTGTCTCAGAAAGACAAAGAAATAAATAAAAATATAAAAATAAATAAAAAAATAAAGTGTCAGTACCTTGGTCTCTTCCTATCCGAATGTCTGTTTTGCTACCTTTTTATCTGGGTGGAGGGGGCGGTTGACATCATTTGAATTCGGACATAATTTCGTCGAAACATTTTTATTGATTCCACTTATAAGTTTGTGTATTAATAGAACACAAACTTGGGATTAAAAATAACAACTTTAAATTGAAACCAGCAGATCTCTTAATCAATGACGTTAATCAATGACGCTGGAAAGAAAGTTTATGTTTTTAGCAAAGGTGAGCTGGACACACAGAGGCCTCAGCAAAGAGGAAGGAGAGCTCCTTGTGTTATCAGTTTTTCTAGTAACAACTCTCCCCCTCCCCACGAAGGTTTAAACACAGTGGAACACTTTGTTACAAGTTTGCGTTGGGTTCATTCTTCTATAAATGAGCCAGGAAAGCAAGCCCAGGGCTCGAAGTTAAAGAAGCTGATCTCTGCATGCAACTCGGCTGCTGAAGACAGAAGCCAGCAGTTAGCTGAGAACCTGGCCCCAGATGGCCACAGCCTGTTCATCTTCTGCCACCCACTTCCCAGGAGCATGCAGCGCTGCAAACCACACAGAAAACGCTTCTTAACTTCACTTAATGAGTCACTGCCTTTCCCCCCACATATGCCACTGTTCAACTCAGTTTTGAGTTCGGGCATCTTCTCTCCTGCTGTGGGCTACGGTGAGAACTGAATGGCAGAAAGGACCCCCAGCCTATGGAGGGTCCCCTTTGCTCACAGCAGGCAGGGGCTCTGTCTGGGGTCACAGTGGCCTCTGCGCCCTGACTGCGCTCCGCTGGCTGCTCTGGGAACCGGCAGAAGGGCGCTTTTTCTGCAAGCCCAGCCACCCAGCGTGACGGGCGAGTCATCGGACCCTGACCTTGAGGAGTGTGAGGCTGCCAGAGTCAGGGAAGGACCTGGAGCCCGAGCTGTCAGACAGCAAAGCTGGACCTCCGTACACCTGCCTGCCCAAAGTGGCCCTTGAAGATCGAGGCATGGCGTCCCGGAAGGCAGCCCCCCCTTCCGGGCTGTCCTGGACGGCTCTGACCAGCTCACCTTGTGTGACTCGGATGGTTTTCACGAGGTTCCAGCTCCTGGCCTCCCTGGAACATCCGGTTCCCTTAGTGCTCCTGTGTGACTCTCCTCACAACCTCACGGGACAGTCCTCACAGGGCTTCTGTCCCCCAGCAGTTTGCAGACACACACGGGCAAGGCTCACAGGGTCCTTCCCCTTGTCTCGGCCCCCATCCAATGCTGACCTTTGCAACAGGAACCTGCAAACAGCAGGGGACCCCAAGGTCCTGAGGCCGCTGCTCCAGGGCAGAAGCAGTGTCTCCATAACCCCACCCCACCCCAGCACCCTGGGATCTCACCAAGCCACTGCACCCCCCCAATAACCAAGACGAAGTTTACTGACTGAGCACTCAGCAGAGGAAGCACCGTGCTGGCTCTGGTGTACACCCCTGGCCACCCGAGAAGAAATAAGGGCGCAAGGATGTTGCTCACCCGTGCCATAGCTTCCTGTGTCCCACTTCCCCGGCCCTGTAGATCTTTTGTAATATGCAACAGCCATGCTTCCAGCTGCCAGGCAGACCCATCTGCTGCTCAGTTCCCTTGTGCTCTGGGGATCCACACAGGCACCCCCAAAGTCCTCTGCTGTGAATGGAGGTGCCCAGGGTCCCTAGCACAGACTCACCCATTGGAGGAGGAGGAGAAAGGATGGCTCCGATGCCCAGCAGCTGCACATTCTGCTCGCCCAGTGAACCCTGGAGTGGAGGCGACATCACCCGAGGGTGGAAGACGGTCCTCAGCCTAAGAAGCTGCCCTGTGCGTGCTGGCACAGAGCTCGGAGCCACCTTTGAGCCGAAAGTGGCAGGCTGGGGTCCCTTTCCTGCAGTACACGGGGGCCAGGGAGGATGAGCTCGTGGCTGGCTGGGAACAGGGGCAGGCGACAGGCTGCTCTCCGCTGGGTTCAGATTTGGGCTCCAAGGGGCCCTGCCCACCCTCCCAGTGCCAAGCGTGCACCTCACTCATCTCCTGCTCACGTTCAGAGACCCGGCCATGCCTGGGCTGCTTTGAATGACCAATGCCACCTCCAGGCCACCCCTAGGGAAGCCACAGTGTGGTCAACCTTCATATCTGTGGGTTTTGCTTTGTTTTGGGCTTGTTTGTTTCATTTCATTTTGCTTTTTGGCCCAGGGGCTTGAATCCAGGGCCTTCACTCTGAGCTCTGTGCTCAGCCTTTATTTTTTACTTGGAGATAAAGTCTTGCTAAGTAAGTAAGTAGCCCAGGCTAAGTTTAAACTTGAGTTTCTCCTGCCTCAGCCTCCGAGAGTGCTGGGATTATAGGCTGGGCCAGGACAGCTGGTTTCCTGTCCACTTTCTAGGTAGAAAAAGAGCTTTAAGATACTGAGCCAATCGTCCTGTCTCCTTCCTGATGTTCTGGGGCTCCGCTGGAGGGTGGGGAAAAGTCTTCTCGTTTTCACCAAGCATAACAACCAGCAAGCAGCATGTCACACAGAGCTTCCCACCCGTGCTAAAATGTTGCTCAGGAGAAGTCCCTGAGTCCTTGGACCTGTGTGGCCCCGAGGCTGAGGGAGAACAAGGGTGGCCTGCTGTGCTGGGCCGGAACGCAACCAGGTGCCAGGGAGGACACGGCCACCCTGTCGCCCTTGCTCTTGTGCCCACACTGCAATCCTTTCAGCAGCCACTTAGCTGTCTTGGCTCCTTGGGGCGCCGTGGGCTGGGACCTGGGTGCACACACGCGTGGCTGCCTCTGCTGCTCAGAGGAGCCCGGATGAGAAGAGCACGGGGTGGGGGACAGGGAAGAGCCCCCGGGATGACCCTGATCTTTGAGGGGGGCAGAAGGACCGGAAAGCAGGGCTGCACAGCACCTAGGCGCTGGGAACCATTCTGGAGTGAGGGTCCGGTTCCTGTCCCAGGAACTCCTGACGAGTCCTGTCCCAGAGGTGGGACTTGGGCACCTCAGGAAGGGGCCACTCCTTCCAAACGTTAGAAAACAAAACCGACTCACTCGGCCTCCGTCGCCCCGCACACCTCACCCTCTCCACGCACAGGACAGAACCTTTCCTGGCCCGCAACAGGGCGCTGCTGACATGCACCTCCATCTCTCGGCAGCCTTTCAGGATGCCCGAGAGCAAAGAAGAGTGGGATCCGGATAGCACAGAGCAAAGAAGACAAAGAGGACCAGGAGCCCATCAGGTATGGGAGCCACAGAGGCTGCGGTGCACGGGGCGGCCGGCAAATACCTGGAGAAAAAGCAACTGTAGTCCCAGGGACATCAGCTGAGGTCACATCGACCAAAGCCAAGATGTCCCCGGGGGTGTCACGGACTGCTGTCCACCTGACCAAAGTCAGGGAACTTTCCCTCCCTAGCAGAATCCACTGGGAGGGCAGACTCTTGGAAGGGTGAGATGGAGGTAAACATAACAAAAAGGCGATGTTCTTATTGCTGTGCCACTCAAATAGTCACTCAAGTTACACCCTGCCTCTCCTGGGGCAGCCTGGAGACCAGCCCACTGTCTGGCAAGTATTTGCCACATATCAGTGCCTGCTGGGCAGAGGTCCCAAAATCCCTGCAACATAAACTGGTGAAGAGCTGGGCATAGTGGCACAGGCCTGTCATCCCAGCACTTGGGAGGCTGAGGCAGGAGGATTACTCAAAATTCAAGGCCTGTGTTACATAGTGAGTTCAAGGCCAGCCTGAACTACATAGTGAAACCCTATCTCAAAAAACAAAAAGAAAAACAGAAAAAAATGAAAGTGCTCACTTTGGCAACACATATATGAAAGAGAGAGAAAAACCTGGTGAGTCTTCCTGAAATTTCAGTCTCAATATTTCTGGAGATAAATTTTACCTGAAACAAAAATTGTAATTAAAATGTACATTACTAAGATAAAATGTATCAAAATAAATAGGAAATACAGATTCTGTAAAAGAAAAACTTCACCGTTTAAAAGGAAATGGGAGCCGGGTACAGTGGCACAAACCAGAAATCCCAGTATTCTGAGAAGCTGAGGCAGGAGGATTCCATGTCCGAGTCCAGCCTGAGCAACTTCGTGAAACTCTGTCTTAAAATAAAATAAAAAGGGCTAGGGACGTAGCTCAGTGCAAAGGCCTTGGGTTCAATTTGCAGGAACGCAAAAAGAAAAAAAAAATTAGATATGCAGGAAAAACCCTTGGCCAGGGGGCGTGGGAGACTGTGGACTCTGCCCTCCACCTCTGCAAGACAGCCTGGCCCCTAGAGTGAGTGTCAGCCCTCAGCACCCTGGGTGGGCACAGAGGGTTGCCTCTCCTGGACCCTCCGCGCCCCTCCATTCTGGGAGCCCTGGCTCCCGGGTGGCCCATGAGGTCTGGTTCCCGGGTGGCCCATGGTCCTGGGAGCCACAGCCAAACAGATATGCTTTAGCACCAAGGGAGCCCAATCACAAGACAGCACTGCTACTGACAGTCAGTGGACTCCATGCCCTCGAGTGGCTTTGCGTTTTCCCACCAGAAGAGCTACATTTCTGTCCAGAAGTGGCATCTTCGGTGAATGCCACGTGTCCCCAGCAGCCAGCCACGCATTCCTGGTCCACCGGACCACGGCGCCTCAAGGTGCAGGGTGCTTGCTATCCCTGGACTACCCAGCACGGTTCAGCCAGAGTGAAATACCTCCCCACACCACTAGGTGGCACCTCCGGGCGACTTTTCTCTTCCCCTTCACACCTGCCCACCCTGGCTGTGTTGTAGCAGCCTAGCAGCCGAGGGCCCAATGCAGGAAACACACTGTCTTGTCTCCACGCAGGTGTCCCGTCCCCGGCTGTGACGGTCAAGGCCACATCACCGGGAAGTACGCATCCCACCGCAGCGCCTCGGGTTGCCCCTTGGCGGCCAAGCGACAGAAAGATGGGTACCTGAATGGCTCGCAGTTCTCCTGGAAGTCGGTGAAGACGGAAGGCATGTCCTGCCCCACGCCAGGCTGCGACGGCTCGGGCCACGTCAGTGGCAGCTTCCTCACACACCGAAGGTGGGTGCCACTGGAATTCCAGGGGGATTTGCTGTCATGGTCACAGAAATCCCAGCTCCGCTAGAAGATTCGAATGGTATAAATGTGTTAATAACAAAACGGGGTGTGGTTGTCCTGCCTTGACCTCTTGACCTCCCTGCAAGGCTGGTGGCCTCTGTCCCCAGGGACACTGTTCTCAAGCAATGGCAGGAAACTGCCATTGGCTCCCTTTCTCTACAAACAGGGTGCGTTGTCTCTTCCCTATCACAGCCCCCCCGGGGCCACCAGCTCCCCCCAGACACCCCAGGTGCCCTCAGGCTCCAATGCTGCAGGGACCCTGCCACCACCTCTTCTGTATCTTCAATGTCTGGTGCAGGATGCTGTCCCCACACAGGGACACTAGCTTTAAACCCTCAACAGACGAGGCCAAAACACCCTCCTCAAAGTTGCCCCTTGCCCACAACTTCAGCTCTTCGTGAAATGTCTGGAAACTTTGAAAGTCCTGTCTGGCCTGTCTATGCGTGTGACTTCTAGGGTAGCACAATCAGGGAGGAAAGCCAACCTTCCCAAGTTCTAGAATCTGTCACTGGGGACAGCGCCCCTCCTGCGTGGGTTGTATCCATTTGGTGTTAGGATACAAGGCGCTGGGGGCAGATGGTCACCCCTGTCCCCACACAGCGATTGCTTGGCACACAGCTAGCCAGGAGAACTCGGTCAGGAGACTCCAGTTCATGGTGCCATGGGGAGATCAAGCACTGCGGCTCGGGGCCTTGGTGGTCCAGGAGTAGCCTGGGCACCACACTCGGCCCTACCCTCCCAAGGGCATCTACTGCTGCCTCTGCTGCTGCCCAGTGCCTCAGCCACCCCTTTATCCTTTTGGCAAAGGCGGCCAAGTGCATGGGGTGTGTTCAGAGGAGCCGTGATGTGCCCATGGGGTCTTAGGGTGCAGGCCACACTTGGTGAGGGAAGCCACACCTCCAGCCTGGGTGCCCAGGCAGGGTGCCACCTCTCTTCTCCAGCAGTACTTGCACTGGAGCTCTTTGGCCGGGTTTCCAGAACTCATCACACCCCCTTTTGGGGCCAAGAAGTGTCCCCTAACCCTGGCAGGTCACTCTGCCATGCCCAGAGCCACAGCAGATGCTGGGGAGCCCAGAGGCTCATGACTCCTCTCCAGGGGGGGCAGGCGGGCGACCCAGGTCCACCAACTCTGATGTCAGCGCACTGCCGGGAGCCGGAGGAGCCGGAGGAGCGGATGTTCACCTACGTGAGGCTTTCGTCAGACCCCCCTGTGCCACCTGCTGGGAGATTTCCCTTCGCAGCCGATCCCTGTGCCCAGCCTGCCCTGTACCTGCCTTCTCCCTGAATCCACGGCCCCAGGGACGTCATGTGGCTCGTGCAGGGCAGGTCCTACTGCGCTCAGCTCCTCTCACTCAGCGTGACACCCCCTGTGTCCCGTGCTGTAATCCATGTCAGAATTTCTTTCTTCTTCAAGGCTGCAGAATATTCCGTGATGCGTAGGCCAGGGTTCCATCTGCGGAGCAAGCTCACGTTGGCGTGATTAGGTGGGCAAAGTTGTCCTGTCTGAAAAGGCAGTGATTTTAATCCCAGATGAGCACACAGCTACACACAGGAAGTGAGCTTTTTGGAGAGACCGTGTCACAGATACCCGTGGCCTTGCCTGGCCAGGGCAGGGCAGAGGGGTGACAGGGAAGTGTGGCCTCATAGGGACACCTCAGATCCAAGACACAGTGACCGTGACCTTGCCAAGGAGAAGCAGGGACTGTGGACTGGAGCTGGTGCCAGGGGAGGCTGATTCCATACCTGGGGGAGTCTGGGAGGCTTCCAGTGTCTCCCCAGTGATCGCAGCCCACAGCCCCTTTCTCCTGAGCTAGAGTGTGACGTCACCCCAGCCGACACACAGAGGCACGGATCCCAGCACCTGGATTTGCATCTGTGATCCAGGGAAGGAAGAGGCTGTGGCCAGAGGGCACAGTGGACAGAGGGAGGTGACACCCTATGTCACCTTGGTTGTGTGGAGCGGGTTCCCCAGCACTGGATGCGCTGAGCCTAGAGGATGGAAGTCCCCCAGGGAATTTAAGAGAATGTGGAGCCGGTGTTTTAGAAACAGGTGGAAGATCTGAGACATGAGGATGTAAATGTCAGCGGAAGAGGCTGCCAGGACCTTCAGCCCCTGCATGGAGAGTGGCTAGACATCCAGCACATGGGCAGAGACCTCAGCTGCCCTAACAGAGCCCCACAGGCTGCGTGGCGCTCGGGCAGCTCCGGTGGCCTGAGGCCTGGAATGAAACAGCTGGCAGACTGGGATGTGGCAGAGCTGCTTCCTGGTCACCTTCTCACTGTGTCCTCACGTGCTGGGGACAGCACAAGAGTTTGGGAATCCGAGACGCAGTGAAGCAGAAACGTCTATCCTGCAGCTGGGCATGGGATAGGAAGAGGAGAGCCCTGGGCAGGGTAACATCTGGCCACACCTGGCCCCTCGGCCCACAGGAACCAAAGATCAGATGGGTAAGTGACAACCAAGACCAGGACACCTGCTGAAGAGACAGCACCGAGAGACCAGGGGCCAGGGCACCGAGTGGAGACCTCAGCTCGGGGCCACCTGGCAGAGCGGGCCAGGGCAGGGAGAGAGGTGGAAACAATTGCTGCAGCTGCATAGTGGGGTGCACGCCTGTCACCCCACTACTCTAGGGTGCTGAGACAGGAGAATCACAAATTCAAGGCCAGCCTGGGCAACTTAGCAAGACCCTGTCTTAAGAAATGAAAACACAAAACTGAATTCAAAAAAAGGGTTGGAGGTGTAGCTCAGCACGAAGTCCTGGGTTTAATCACCAGTGCTAAAAAACTACAATTGTTGGGCTCCGGAATGGTGAGTGTCAAGGGCTTGTGGCGGGGGTGGGGGTCAAAGCCAAAACCAACCTGACACGGGTCAGAGGTCAGGCAGGCAGTGTCAAGGAGGTCACAGCAGATGTGACAAGTGTACAAGGAGTCTCAGAAGAGGGACGGGAAGAACAAAAAGGAGCAGCTAGGAAGGGTGCAGGGAGCCAGAGAGGATAGAGGTAGAGGATGAAGGTGTGTTCTGGTCTGAAAGGAAGAACTCCAGAGGAAAAGAGGAATTAGAGATGAGGGGGAGGTGGGGGACACACAAGCCATCCAGGCTGTCCAGGGCACCATGGTCAGATTTTTATCTTGAGACAGTCTTGCTACATCACTGAATTGCCCAGTTTGGGCTCTCGAACTCACCAGCCTCCTGCCTCAGCCTCCCAGAGTGCTAGGATGACTGGTGTGCACCACCAGGCCCAGCTAAATTAGCACTACCTAGCTGGGCGTGCTCCTCCCGGCAGCTCCTGACTGCCCACTGCACAGCTGGGTGAAAGGTGGGCTCCCTTCTCCGACAGAGGGCAGAACCGGAAGTGGGAGGAGCTCTCCCAGGTCTGAACTGACTTGGGGGTCGCAGACCACAGTCATCTCGGCAGTGAGAGGACCACGGTGGGTGGCAACATGGACAGAAGCCAAAAGCAAGAGAAACCTCGGATCCACAGAAGAACTGGGAGAAAGTGACTTCCTATTTTCCTCTTTTTTGTTGTTTTTTTTCTTTTTTTCGGTACTGGGACTGGTACCCAGGGTCATCGCACTGATCTTCATCCCCAGCACTTTGATTACTTTTTATTTGCAGGCAAGATCTGACCTAATTTCCCAGGCTGGACTCACACTTGCAATCCTCCTGCCTCAGCCTCCTGAGCAACTGGAGTGACAGGCTTTTGGCCACCATGCCCAACTTTTTTATTTTCTTTTCCCTTTTGTAGTGCTGGGGAATAAACTCGGGGCTCCCTGCATGCTAGGCAAGCACTGTACCACTGAGCTACTTCCGAAGCCTGAGGAACTTCTAAAAGACAAGACCTACTTCCCGCGCAAGTGCACTGATGGCCTCTGTATCTTAGCTTCTCCGCTTGGGGCTTCAGTCCCCTGTGGATTGAAAACATGCAGAGAGTGCTGTGTCTAAACCCAACACACACACACTTTTTCTGCAGCCAGACAGTTTAATTACAGTTCACATGGCATCCGCACCATGGTTGACGTCAGGTATGCTCTGCAGGCGGGGGGGGGGGAGTGTGCCTGTGTGTGTTCGAGGCTCTGCACTCCTGCTCACGGGAGGGGCATGAGCGTGTGTGGCCCTGAGGCTTACTGGGGGTCTCGAAAGCCACCTCCATGGACACCGAGGGATGGCTGTGCCTGGGACACCCTCCTTGGCTGTCTCCCCAGTTCTTTAGTAAACTCTGTAAGATTCTCTGCAATCGAAGCTCGCCAACTGCACTTTGCAGAGCCATAAACACGCTCAGAAGGAAGTCATCCTTCTCGGGCAGCCTGGACCAGGACCCGTGGTCTCCTCAGTGACTTCCGAGCCCCTCAGCTGCCCTTTCTGCCAGGGTTCCATGACATCATCTGTTGATTTTCGCTTCCTCTCCCGTGCCTATTACATGAGAACACAGCCTGTTTTAGAATGTTTGTTTTGCTTGATATTTCCCGAGGGGACTGTGGCAGGGATAAGTCAGCGCATTGAGAACTTCCTTTGTGAGTTGTTTTTATCAATCAGTGGTTGAACTAGACCCAAGGTCAGGCTGGGGAGGCCCCAGGCAAAGCCAAGGCCGCTTGCGCAGGAAGCTGACAGGACAGGCGACTGGGGGCAGCTCAGCCGTAAATGAACACTGACAGCCCGTCCAGGCTGTCCAGGGCCCAGAGAGTCCTCTGCACAAAGAGGACAGGCACAGTCACCGGAGGAGGGCTAGGACTTGGCCCAGGCCACAGCCTTGCAGTCCTTCTGCAGGATCCACAGGGTGGATCCACAGGACACGTCACTGCTGGTCTCCGTAGACAACACCACCCTTGGCCACCAAGCAGGCCTGTCCCTGTCTGCAGACAGCGCGGGCAGAGTCCTTTGTTCCATTATGGCAAGGGACTGCTCCTCTCTCTGAGTTCCCCTCCTGCTTCTGCTGGGGCCAGGACAGAGAGTGGGACAAGGGGACACCACCAGGGCGGCCTCTGGACCCATGGTCTATCCTTGTTCCCATCCTGGGTTTTACAGCCCAGGTAACAAGGTCTGCCTCTGAGCTCTGCGCCTTAGCCCACAGGAAGCAGGGTAAGGGAGAGGGGTCGGCAAGGCAGGCCTTCCCAGGAGCCGAGGTCCTCCCTGGCCTGAGGATGACACGTCCACCCAGGCCAAGAAAGAGATGGACAAGAAGGCAGAGCTACAGGGCCCCTGCCCCCAAGAGACTCCCTGGACCTGCTCCAGCCAGTGGCTCTTCAGTGACAGCTCAGTGACCATGCTCGGGGCAAAGAGAAGAGCAGTGTTGCTGCTTGCTCCAGGCCCAGTCTCTGGTCGGACATCAGTCTGAGTAGCAGAGGAGGCTGAGCAGGGGTGCACACGCTGAGAACCGCAGAGCTGCCCCTGTGCACAGGCAAGGACGTCCCCCAGGCTCTGGGACCTGAGCGACCTCACGTGGGGATGCCTCCTCTGCAGAATCCAGGGCAGGCAGAGCTCGGCTGTCCCCGTGGCGAGCCCTTGCTCCCACCTGTCTGATGCCTGCCCTGCACTGACCCCACACACAGTGCCACCTCCGCACTGCCCGGGGAGCACACGGATGCCCTGCTTCCTTTGTGTCATCACCACATCTCAGCAATGGGCAGGAAGCACAGGAAGGAGGCGCCAGCCAACATCTGTCGCTCACTGTGTGTCCCGTGGGACCAGGGAAAGCTGGCAGCCACAGGCCACATCTGTTGTGCTCCTCTGCCTGGGATAGCAGAGCCTCCGGCCAGGTGTCCCCCAGGGTGGAACCCAACAGTGCTGTATCTTCGCAGGACTCTGATCCCGAAGCACTTTCCCCATTGCCTCATCACCCCCTCCTCCCTGGGGTCCTGCCATGGGTAAACATCTGCAAAAGGAAGGAATCTTTTCTAAAACCTACAGTTTTGTCATGGGACCAAAAAAAAAAAAGAATAGAGAGCATATGACAAGTAATTGTGAGCATAATCCAAGACAAATACGTTTTTAAAAAATAAAATAAAATGGAGAACTGGATATGGTGGCACTCGCCTGTCATCCCAGCACTGGGGAGGCTGAGACGGGGGATCCCTGCCAGTGGGAAGACAGACTGGGCTGCATAGTGAGACCCTGTCTCA
Organism: Dolichotis patagonum; assembly: GCA_004027295.1. NCBI lineage: Eukaryota > Metazoa > Chordata > Mammalia > Rodentia > Caviidae > Dolichotis > Dolichotis patagonum. The sequence goes on along the minus strand of PVJX010014639.1, from coordinate 18,436 downwards.
AAGAAAGAAAGAAGAAAGAGAAAGAAAGAAAGAAAGAAAGAAAGAAAGAAAGAAAGAAAGAAAGAAAGAGAAAGAAAGAAAGAAAGAAAGAAAGAAAGAAATTATTTAGTTAAACTATAAAGCTGAGAAAAGAGGATAAACACAAGAGATGAACAATTCTGGAGGCTTAATAACCAACTCATAAGAGTTACTGAGAAAGTTGAGAGAATGAAGAAAGAAGGAGAAGGAAAATCATCAAAGAACCACCCCAGGGCAGAGACCACGGAGCCCCCAGCGAGCGGCCGGGCAGAGGCCAAGGAGCTAGGAGGAAGAGGCCCTGCTCGGGGCAGGAGGGGCCCTGGCAGGGATGGAGCCAGCAGCCAGGGCTGGGCCTGGGAGTCCCGGAATCCACCAGCGGCCCGTGCTGGTGGTGGTGGCTCCTCCCAGGAAACCTCAGCCTCTTTTCAAGGTCTTTCAACAGATCTACCCCACCTGAGCGTTACCACCCTCCACCGAGCAGAGATGCCATCACCCCCCACACACACCTTCCCAGCCAGGCTGGGCTGAGCCGAGCGCGTGGCCTCCCCATGGTGACACACACAGCTCCCGTGGGTGCCCTCGTTCATCACTGCAACACATTGAAGGGAGGGAGGCCAGGAGAGATGTGGACAAGAAGACAGAGTAAAGGAATGCTGGGCACGCGTTCAGGAGCAACTGGAAACCGGAAACAGCGGAACGGCCTCCTTGGAGCTCCTGGAACTCTCCGCCCAGCCTAACCGCAGGTCAGGTCCGCCCAGCCCAGACAGGTCCATCGAGGCCACCTCTCCTTCTCTCCCCTGCCCAGGGCAGTGTCTCCCCTGCACCCCCACCTTCCCATTCTGTGCCAGGCTGCACCCTCCCCTTCCCAGTCTTTTGCAGATGTCCGTGTCCTCCATGAGCAAACCCCAGGGCCCCAGCCCTTGGTCACACCCTTCCCGCTCTTCGTCATTGCCAGGAGCCTGGACCCAGCCCCTCAGCCTGCACGTGGGGTCCCGGCCACCCCTGCCATCTGCGGCTCTTCCCTGGCCTCCCAAGCTCAAGCCTCCAGATGCTCTGCTTCTGCCCCACCTGCTCCTCTGAATGTCCTCCCTCCAGCCCAGTACCCCAGGGCAGACGCCTGCCAGACTGTCCATAACATCCTTTAAGGAGAGACCCCCTGGGTACGGTGTTTGTCCCCACCCAGAATCATCTGAAACTCGAGCAGACAGACAGGCCACGCAGGACGCATGAGGACACAGGCATAGTATGGCCACTGCCATGTCATTGCCCAGTCCTGCCTGGCTCCAGTGATTGCTGCCACTCCAAGGGCGTGACACAACACTGTTGCATGAATGAACAAGGACGTGGGCTCCAGCCGCATCCGGAAGTGGCTCTGCACACTGCCTCTCCTCACACGAGCTCTCAGTATCCTGCCCATCACCTGAAGAGGGGCCCGGGCTCTGACCTGGGTAAGAGCCAGACACAAATAGAGAACAGAGGCCCCTATGTGGCTATGTCCCTGAGCTCGGAAAGGCACATTTGTCTACGATATCAAGGCTCCTCGGGTGGTACTGCTCCACAAGAAGGCCAGGCTACCAGGCAGAAGGGGTCTAGGTGATCACACTAGGTCCTCTGTGCAAGGGCCAGGATCCTCGGGCCAGCAAGGGGCAACCCTGGCCTATCCACTTTCTGCTATTCTCCTATGGGCCCAGATGGAATCAGGGCTTCCTAGTTCCGCCCAGCCCTTCCAGCCTCAGCCCTGGGTTCTCCAGTCCCTGTCACCTCCTGCCAGAGCTGCTGTTTCCTCGGTTTCTTTCACAATGAGGAGCCCCACCCTGTCCTATGAACCACGTGCCCCTGGACCGTCCTTTGTTTAGATATCTGCAGCTCTCCAGGAAAAGCCGCTGGGCTGATGGGGCCTCTGCTTCCTCCTCCTGCTGCCTTCCAAACTGGAGCTGCACTCCCGCTCTCTCGCTGGCGCCGCTGCCAGACGTCTGGCCGCCGGCTGAGCCCCCTTAACCACTTGCTACCCAGCGGAGCCTGGAGGGAGACCCCAGATCCTGACTCCGGAGCCACCGCCTGGGGAGAGGAGTTTGGGCCCAGACTGGCGAACTTCACCTGGAATCCAGCCTTCCCAGCCTGGATCCACCCAGACTTTCCCTCCCTCCCTGGCAGAGATGGGTGTGCATACGCCCCCCAGGCCCAGGGCAAAGTGGAGCCAGCTGGGACCAATGCCAGATGGCAGCGTGGCCATGGGAGCCCCGCCATGCCCAGGGCCTGAGCCAGGCGCTTGGGATTTACTTCCAAATTTGACCCTCACGGCGATGTTCTCAGGGGATAGGAATGGAAGAGCTAGCGGAGGCACCGCGCTCCAGGCCCCCTTTGTTTCCTAATTTAGTTTCCCGGGCTCTGGCTGCAGCCTTGGAGTCCCCAGCAGTGCGATCACCCCAGCAGCACATTCAGGGCCCAAATGCTGAGAACCCTGAGAACCGAGACTCGGCCTCCACAGGGTCGAGCTGGCAGATGCAGGTCATTCGGAGCCACAGCCTCATCCCTCAAAATGCTCAGTCCTCTTCCTTCACACCGAGCTCTGTCCCCAGCCCTTTCTAGGTTTTTATTTTGAGACTGAGTCTCATTAAGTTGTTAAATCACCCAGGCTGTGTTTCAAACCTGTGATCCTCTTGCCTCAGCCTCCCAGAGAGGTAGGATTACAGGCGTGCATCTCTGCCGCTGGCTAGGCATCCCTTTCCTCCCAGCACTGTTCCCTGCTTCCTCCCACCATGCCCCGGGAAGTGCACACACCCATTTGAGAGGCAGTGGGGCACCTTATGGGGAGTGGACAGGGTTGGCAGTTTGGTTGAATCCTCTTCTTTGGAGATGTTTTAAGAAATCAAGGCATGAGAAATGTGCCTTTGGGAGTGAGGCTACGGAAAGCATCTCCTGATCACTGCTGACACGGCCTCCTCCTCCGGGCACCCCTGGAACCCACTCCTGAGCAGCCTGTGGGGTGTCAGGGCCATCACACATGTGCTCACATTGGTCCACCATACATGGGGCTCGGGGCTGTCCCTGAGGGCCATCTGGTCTACCTCTCTCTGCAGGTGCAGGACCTCAGGCTTGGGGGGTTTCTGGCCTGCACAAGGGCTTCAGAACAGGGCGGAGGGTGGTGCCCAGCTTAGCGCTCACTTGGTGGTTCTGGAAGAAGCGGCAAGTGTGTATTTTATACAGACTGAGCTCATGGTTCCATGAAGGACAAAAAATGAAGCTGTGAACCAAAGAAGGAAGTTACGAGTTTTACTGGAAATAAGAGGAGAAAGTTCCCAACAGATGTCTGTTTCGAGGGAATTCCGAGTGGAAAAATCTAACTTCTGGTCCCTGTCCTGTTCTAGTATGAATAAGCAGATCACAGGAAAGGGGACCTTGTTTTACAGGGAATGAGTTCAAAAGTGTTCAAAAGAAAACTGGTTGTCTCGCCTTTCTGCTTCCAGAAGTCCAGCTGAAATCTAGTGAGGAGTCAGGAAGAGCCAGCAGAATCTCCTTCCACAGGGGAGGGTCCTTATCTGTCTACTCCCACCCCAGCCTTTTATCCTTTGTTCTGTGAGGTTTCTTACATTTTTACATGCTGAAATGTTAGGCTTACCCGGCTGCTTGATTAGACAGCTGCTTGGTATCCTTGGTCTACTGTAACTGCCCACCCATAATAACCAACCCAGGACACCAAAGGGAAGTGCTGGGACTGGTGCTGGTGCCCAGATCGCCTCTGTCTTCCCCTTAGGTGCTGGGAGCCTGCGTTGCGGCAGGTTTCTCATGTGCAGCCATATTTCTGGCTGCAGCATCCCCCGGGGGCATTGGTAATGGAGGACACATGTGTTTACTCTGGGCCTGTGGCCCATCCGAATCTGAGTTCTTCTCTTTCAAAGGAAAAAGCAAAATAATAACTGTCCTGCGGGGCTGTCCCTCTGCCAGGAAGCCGGGCAGCTCCTCTGGTCCTGAGCATCCTTGTGACACTCGAACACCCAGAGTCACTTCCCATCCGAACAGTGCGAGCCAGGAGATGCTATGTAGGGCTGAGGGAGGCCTGGCAGGTTCAAAGCTGTGCAGAGAGGGACAAAGCAATAACTGCCTTAGCCAGGTGTGGTGGTGCAAGCCTGTAAACCAGCAAGCTGGGAGGCTGAGGCAAGAGGATGGCAAGTTTGAGGTCATCCTGGGCAAATTAGTGACTTACTGAGACCCTGCCTCAAAATTAAAAAAAAAAAGTTAAGATGGGCTAGGGGTGTAGCTTATTGAAAAGTCCCTGGATTCAATTTCTAGTACCACACACAAAGAACAGACTAGTGGATACATTCTAAGCCTATAATGTACATTATTCATAAAATCTTACTCCTAGACTTCTGCATCTCAGTGTCATACTAAATGCTAGATTAACAGCTGACCATCAGCTAGGGGTACTGGGCTGGGAACAGTCAGGGAGCCCCCAGGGCAAGGCCTGGGCCAAGGAGGATCGCAAATTCAGCCTGACCTGGGCAACTTAGCAAGACCTAATCTCAAACTTTAATCAATTGTTAAAAGACTAGGGATGTAACTCAGTGCAAAGGCTCTGGGTTCAATCCCCAGTGCCACAAAAACTACATATGGCAGCATCGTGGTTCTTACAACTGGGTTTGCTCTGCAGGATCTGCCAGGGCAGAGGGAGGCAGGGAACAAGTGGGGCTGGCCAAGGCCCAAGGCCAGGTGACAAAACCCAGAGGAGAGTCACGGTCCTGCTGTCTGCTTCTCTGCTCTGAAATCCAGCTTCAAGTTTAACCTTTGTGGAATTTGATGCTTTCCATTTACAAAGTGCTCCGAGGAATTTAGTCACTTCCCAAAAGTTCCCCGAGGGACAAGTGTGTGCTGGCCTCAGAGGGGGCTCTCCAGGGAGTCCACAACACATGTGCGTGCATGCACACACACACACGTACACACACTCACTTCACCCTGTGTACATGACTGCTGTGGTTCCCGGGCAGGCCCCGGCCTGGTCCAGGGTGCTGCACCGTGGCTCTCGCGTCCCTCCCCCTGCCCTTTGACTAACGCCGTCTCCATCTGTCCCCAGCCTATCCGGGTGCCCGAGAGCCACGTCAGCCATGAAGAAGGCAAAGCTGTCCGGAGAGCAGATGCTGACCATCAAGCAGCGAGCCAGCAACGGTAACCGTGCCCTGCCCCACCCCACGCTACCAGCCACCTCCTGGTCCCTGCTGGGTCCCACCAACCCAAGCCTCAGACGGGGGCAGGGAGGGTACCTCCGGCCCTACCTGCTGCCCCATCCCAGCATCCATAGCGCCCACGGTCCTGCGCTTCCCCAGCAGTGGCCCCTCCCCCTTTCCTCCCCGTGCTCCGTGCCCATAGTTCTTGAATCTGCTTCCGCTAAGTCTCTGCTGCTGCTCACCTGCCTCTGCAAGTGCAGAGCCACAGAGGAAAACGAGGCTCACAGCGTGGCCTGGGCAGGCACAGTGCTACCTGCAACCGTGGGCCTGCAAGTCCCTGAGGCCCCGCCTCACGCCTCTGGACACAGCATGCTCAGACTGAGGACAGGGGCGCCTCTCCTGGGATAGTTCAAACCATGTCCTTTGCATTGGCCTTCTTGGTTTGTTTTGAGAGGGTATCTCATTATGCAGTGCAGGCTGATCTTGAACTCGCTGTGAGGCCCAGGCTGGCCCTGAAGTCATGGTGATCCTCCTGCCTCAGCTTCCTGAGTGCTGGAATGACAGGCATGTGCCCCCACACCCAGCTTGCACTGGGCTTTTGGTTGGTGATTCTGTTGCATCATCAGCCACAGGCAGAGCAACAGGCCCATCCACGGTTCCTAAGAGCACCAGCCACAACATGCCTGGAACCCCTCCATTCCACCATGAGCTGTTCCAGTGCTGCTGGTGAACAACTGGCACTGACCGCATGTCCTTACTGAGCAACGCAAAACAAGGTGTTTACTGATGGGCTGATAACACAGGGTGCCCAGAGGTGGCAGCCAGTGCTCAATCAAGCCTGAGTGACTTCATAAAAAATGAACCCTCATAGCCAAGCGTGGTAGTACACTGTCATCCCAGCACTAGGGAGGCTGAGGCAGGAGGATCTGCCAAGAGTCCAAGCCGAGGCTACACAGAGAGACCCTGTTGAAAGAAAGAAAGAGGAAATGAGAAAGGAAAGAGGAAAGAAAGGGAAGAGAGAGAGAGGACAGAAGAAAGGAAGGAAAGAAGTAAGGGAGAGACAGAGGAAGGGACATCACTGATTGCCCACCCCATGCCAGGCTCCCAGCTCGACACAGCCCACCCCATGCCAGGCTCCAAGCTTGACACAGCCCAGCGTCTCACCCGCCAACATACCCGCGCTGCAGCAGGAAGCCTTCAGCAACTTGGCCTGAGTCTATGCCCATCTGCTACTCATTAGGGAAGAGAGGAAGTGGCCGGAGATTAAGGCCTAGCTCAGAAAGAGGAGAAGACGGAGAGGAAGACCCGAGGTCCCAAGGCGGGGTGGCTCGCACCCGGGGCCCCCTGCCCTGGCAAGAAGCAGGCAGCCTGGGGGATACCCAGCCCTCAGCACCCAGCCACTGTCCCCTGGTCAGAGGCCCCAGCTGCCTTACAGATTGGGGTTCCCACTCTCGGCATCCCTATTTGAGGTGCAGCTTCATTTTCATTTGCTAAAAGCCCCTCCCAAGGTCAGCCCCAGGGAGCTCTCTTGTAACTTCAGCTGAATTTCCTTTCTCAGTTTGAGACATCTAGGTTGCAGGACAGGTAGCGTTAAGGGGCGTAGAAGCACCCACACTATGATACTGTTGTTTTCCTCCAAGGGAATATTTCCCGAGCAAATTTAAGTCCAACTATGAGCAGAGCAAAGGGGATCCTCGAAATGAACTCTAGCATCTCCGAGGGTCACAACTTTTAACGCATCCATTCTCCCACCACAGGCATAGAAAACGATGAAGAAATCAAACAGTTAGATGAAGAAATCAAAGAGCTCAATGAATCCAATTCCCAGATGGAGGCCGACATGATCAAACTCAGAACTCAGGTAACAGTTTTTGAAGCCCTCAATTCTCGCGCTCACGTGTGTGGCAGAGAAGCCACTTCGGGGAGAGGCGTCACTGTCGCACTTTTTTTTTAAACCCAATATCTTGGTCCTCTGCTACAATCATTTGGTGGCAATGCGTGCTGTGATGGAGTGGTCCAAGCTGGCTGCTGTGTGTGTGTGTGTGTGTGTGTGTGTGTGTGTGTGTGTGTGAATTTCATGAGACACTTAGGCAAGTGGCCATATCCCCAGAGTCAGCTGTCCTCCCTGCAAATGCTGTGGACGCTAGTGTTACGGGGTCATGGTGTCGTGTCTACACTGGTGTCTGGGCTGGTGCGATACCCCCTGTGTGTGAGATGCCCGGGATGCCTGGCGGGTCAGGGAGAGGGCACACCTGTGAGGGTCGCTGGGTAGGCACTGTAGACCACAAGGTAGGTGTCGTCACACACCCGACCCCCGAGGATCACAGTCACACCTTTACACACGTGAGCCACACGGTGACACAGCAGTGGCAGCCAACCAGGGACAGGCATGATCAGCAGCAGGTCACTTGCCAGAGGGTATGCCAGGATGTGGAAGTGGGAGACACGAAGCAACTCCATTTCTTGAGGTGGAGGCCGCACCAGGCAACCGGGGCCCACGGACTGGGATTCGAGTCTGCAGGCGACCAGGGCTCTGTCCCAGCATTTCCAAGTTTCAGATGTTGCCCATGGGGAGATGTCCCTGCCGCTGAGCAGGTGCTCAGAGCGGCCGTCTGCACCGATCTGTTCAACGTGGCCAATAATACAAGCCCACAGAGCGGGAGAGTGCTAGACGGAAGAGGTTTATTAAGGCTCCTAGGTCTGGAGATGCACAGTGGAGGGGCTGCATCTGGGGGCAGCTCCTTGCTGTCAGAGTCCCGTGGAAGCTCAGGACATCAGGGAAGGAGGGACAGAGAGCAGAGTGTGTGAGTGCACGTGTGCACGTATGAGTGTGTGGGTGTGTGTGGGGTGTGTGTGTGTGTGTGAATCTTCTGGCCTCTCCCTCTTCCCATGAAACCACCAGGACTGCATCACTGCCCTCACCCCACGAGCATATCCAACCCCCAAGTGCCCTGGCTAGAACAAGTTTCTGCCCCAATCACCCCACACAATGAGGGTTTAATCTCCACCCACGAAGACATGGGGACGCTCAGGCTGCATTGAAACCACAGCCCAGCTCTGACCCCAGAGCGCTCATGCTAAGTGGCCAGGAAATTTGTCTCCATTGTCCAGCTGTAAAAACTCAGATTTAGGAGCATAGCACCTTGTGCAGTTCGTCCCTGTGTGTCTCGGGCTGCAGAGCGTTTGAGCAAAGTTTTGAGTCAACTCAGTACGATCAAGATCACATCTGTGTCTTCAGGAATCTAGACATTCTTAGGCTTTGTAGCTCAGTAAGAAGCCATCAGTCTCTGGGGCTGTGACCCAGAAAAAACTGAAATCCTGAGTGCCCATCCCGTTACCGCTGTGCACCAGCCACATGGCCAGGGTCCCCCAGAGGCCACCCACAGCCTATCCTGATTCAGCCGGATTCAACCTGGCACAGACCTGAAGTGTTGGAGGCACCAGGCAGCCGGCCGAGCATGCCCACGCCTGGATTCTTGAGATCATCAACTCACATCTCCCATTCAACTCAGTTTATACCATCACTGTCTGATGACTAACACAGAGGGACACAAAGATCTCACCCTGCAGGACACACAGGAAGCCGTCGTCAGAGTCCAGGAAAGAAGTGACCACAGAGGAACAGGAAGGACCCTCAGGTGTAGAGGCAAAGGTGGCTCCAGGAGGCAGGAGGGGAGAGAGGGGTGAACACTGATCAAGGCAAGGCCGGACCCCACAGCCATGGGCAAAGGGAAGAGGAGGGACAGTCCAGGGACCAAGCAGGGGGAGGGCCAGCAGAGCCTCTCAGGAGGCTGAGCAGCAGCCCTGGAGTCAGGGCCAGCATGGTTTTACTGGGGACAAGGGAGCAATGAGGTCTTAGAACGTGAAAAAAACAACAGCTCAGGCCAGACTGCTCGTAAGAAATGACCTGGCTTAGGGCTCAGGGGCCCTGTGGGCCAGGACAGATGTCTCCTTGTCCCTGGGATAGCTCTGTTCCTGCTGGGGTTAGCAGAACAGTGCATTCCTGGCTGGCCGTATCTGAGCCCCCTGCATCAGATTTCCGATTGTTTCCCCTTGAGCCAAGATAGTCCGTGGAGCCCCATCTCCTTCCAATCGCATGCCAGGACACGTGACTGGGAGATACGGTGACTGTTTACACTGATTAGTTTTTTATTTTTATGACTCTATGGCTGCAGTCCATAATGATCACGAAGAGTTGGTGCATGTGCGTAACACCTCTTCATTCATTTTGTGCACCCTCTGCCTCCTCACCCCTACTTCCATCGCTTGCTCCCCTACCCGTTTGTAAAAGAATCCATCTCTCTGTGTTCTATTATCTATCTTTTATTTGCTCTTTAATTTATTTATTCTTTCGGTTTCTCACATAAGAGAAACCATGCAATATTTAAGCTTGCGTGTCTGATTTATTCCACTTGACATTATATTCTCAAAACGCATCCTGAATATTTAAATTTTAAAAATGTATGCAATAAAAGACACACTGCCATGAATCCTCCTCAAAATCCTTCCCCTTGCTTTGAACGCAGTCATCCCATTGTCCTTACCACTTCCTGCAGCAGCTCTGGAGTCCTCTCTCCTGAGGGTCTTCAGTTGCAGTGTCCTAGCTGCCTTGATGTCCTCAGCGGATTCAAAATGTCTCCTTTTCCTGGTCATTTTGACTCTAGAGAAGAGCCAGAAGTCATTGGAAGTCACACAGTGCCAGATCCGGGAACTAAGGTGGACAAGGACACACGAGCTGCCTTTCACGAGCTGCCTTTCTGTGGGGTGGTACTCGGTGGCAGCACCCACAGTATTTTTGAATGCCCATCATCATTCTGGAAACAGCTGCCTGGAGCCTGCTTTGAGGGGCAGGCAGCTTCACTCCCTGTGGCAAGGGTGCTGCCTTGACTTTCTCTCCCCCACCCAAACCCTCACCCCCAGCACCTGGACCATTGTATGCCTCTGTGCAAATGTTTTTATTTATTTATTTATTTTTTTTGTACCGGGGATCAAACTCACGACCTCACACTTGCCAGGCAGACACTTAAGCCACTGAGCTAAATCCCCAGCCCAAAATGTCAATTTTTTTTTATTGGTACAGTGGGATCGAACTCACGACCGTGCACTTGCAAGGCAGGTGCTTATGCCACTGAGCTAAATCCCCAGCCCATGTGCAAATGTTTTTAAAGCACAGCGCCCCATCCAGGACACCTAGTGCAGCCCAGGCGTCAGACGGCAAGTGTGTCAGTGCTGGTGCATGCAACCTTTGTCGCCTCTGCTCTTTTGCTGGCACACGCATGGTCAGTGGCTGCAGCCAGCACACCTGCAAGCCACATAGAAGTGTGACTTTCATGCATTGTCCCCAAACATTATTCTTTTGGCTCTTTCTAGTCATTAAAAGAAGCAAAACCCAGATCCATGGGCTGGGCCTGACTGCTAGTGACCCAGGGCCCTACCAGACACCTCCTTAGCAAAAGTTTAGACTTGGAAAGAGATGGTTGAGGAACAAGCGGAGTCTGACCTGGACCCTGGTCCTGCCACAGTCAGCAAGGTCGGTCTCACAGGAGGGACCCGAGTCTGTGCTGTGCTGCCAGTATGTCACACACCCACAGCAGGCCTTAGAGGTGGACAGGAGCAAAATGCACTCTACACATCAGAACCCCCCAGAAATACGGGGCAGCAGGCAAGAGGGACGATGGGGCAGAGATGATAGACGCATGGTATATGGATGTGTGAATCTTCCAGGGTGAAACCCATTAATCTGTGGAACTAATAAAAATAAGAGAAAAGATGAGTCGGGGATTTAGCTCAGTGACGTAAGCACCTGCCTGACAAGTACAAGGTCATGAGTTTGATCCCTAGTACAAAAAAAAAAAGAGAGAGAGAGAGAGAAAAAATTCTAAAAACTTAAAAAAGAAATGTACATACATAACCAAAAACAAAAACAAGCCCCCTATGGCCTTATGGCAGTCTCGGCTCCCAGTTCAAGACCATCACATCAGGAATTCTAATGAAAGCATTTCTCCTGGGAACTGAGACGTCCAATCTAGTAGCGCCCAGAGTCAGAGGCAGCCAGCAGAAACCCTGCGGGCAGTGCGAAACGCCACTCGCGTTCCGGGGCTGTGCGTTCGGCCCTGGGAGAAAGAGCACAGGCATTGCTGGCTGACTCTGATCATGTGTGCATCTCCCCACGGCGCCCCATCCGCCCCTTGCCCCCTCCATCAGCCGGAGGAGGTGCTCATCCATCAGGCATAGATGCTGATCTGTGGGGCTGACCACACATTCTCACCAGCAGCTTCTGTGAAACCAAGACACAAATCCTCCCTGGCTTGCTAGGAGGGCACCTCCCTCCTAAGGGCCTCCTGAGGGCGACGAGCTAGATGGCCCTCAGGGTCTAGATTTGTGTGGGCATGTATTGCTGCTAGAGTTAGAGGTCAGTGTCCCCCTTCCCTGGGGGAAGGACAGTACCAAGGACCACTGCTATCCAGCTGCCCTCAGCAGCGCATGCCTATAATCCCAGCACTCTGGGAGGCTGAGGCAGGAGGATGGCAAGTTTAAGCCTAGCCTGGGCAACTTTGTGATTTAGGCAGACCTGGTCTCAAAATTTAAAATACATTAGTTGTGATAATAATAAATACAGGCCAGGGATAGAACTCAGTGTGAAGGCCCCGTGTTCAATCTCTGAAAGTACAGAAAGCAGGCCTTAACATGCCGCCTTCTCAGCTCGGAGGCCTTGGGTCTAAGCGGACAGTCCCCCATCCGCACGCAGTCCACAGGGCAACGCTCCCGGTCCCAGGGCCCTGCCTCGTGTTACATGTGGCGCAAATGTGTGCCTTTCAGATTACCACGATGGAGAGCAACCTGAAGACGATCGAGGAGGAGAACAAGGTCATCGAGCAGCAGAACGAGTCCCTCCTGCACGAGCTGGCCAACCTGAGCCAGTCCCTGATCCACAGCCTGGCCAACATCCAGCTGCCCCACATGGTAAGTGACTGAGCGCACAGCGCCGGGGCCTCGAGCCGCCGCAGTCCACTTCATGCCACACGTGTCTCTGTACGGTTGTCCCATGGTTCTTCCGGTCTTTGGATGTTTTCGGGTTACCACCCCAAAACCATAACATTAACCGCTAGGCACATCGGCGGGGCTGCTCCCATAAAGTAAAGCATACTCTGACTAGGTGACACGGCAGGGTGCTATGATACTGTTTGATGCTTTTGTGAATATACTATGAAGAAAATAAAAGTTGTATATGAACTACTATTTAATATCTCGTAGGATCCAATCAATGAACAAAATTTTGATGCTTACGTGACTACTTTGACGGAAATGTATACAAATCAAGACCGTTATCAGAGTCCAGAAAATAAAGCCCTACTGGAAAATATAAAGCAGGCTGTGAGAGGAATTCAGGTCTGAACAGCTGCTCTAGAGATGAAAATCATGCTTAAAAAAGGATGCCTCTTGCTTTTTGCTGCTGTAATTTACCAGAAAGTGTTCTATATTTATTTCTGTTGGAACAGTGCTATGCTTACAAGACTTCATAATGATTTTATGTCTTGCTTTAAAAATAGTACCTGCGGAATAGTTTTTTGAATACATTCACATTTTGTACGTTTTCATATGAGCCGACATAGTGTGATATGCCATGTAATGTTTATAGCTGCTACTGTATGCACATCTGGGGGTATATATATTTCTGAAGAGGTAAGCTGATCAAAATAAATAGAGTGTAAATTCTTTTTAATGCTTTAGTGATTAAATGTTTTAGTATTTTGAACTGAAATGGACATAAAAGAGAAAGATTTAAAAAGAAAAAAAACAGCTTTGAATGATCACGTGGTGGCCTCCAGGCCACCTGTAGACATTATCATTTGCCTCATGTTAGAGGACTTTATGAAACTTAAGAAATACATTTTGTGTGCATATTGTTTCATAGCGAGAATTGGTTGCAAAAAATGCTTTATTTTTGAACAATGCTTGGAAATATTATGTGATTTTTTTTGTTTGTTTGTTTGTTTTAGGAGGATGGTGTATGGTGGGGGCAATAATGAGGTTTTTTGCATTCCAAGGAAATGGCTTATGGATAAACTGTAAGAAATGAAATAAGTAATTTATTGTAAGCCAACATCAAGCCATGGAAACTTGGCAGAAGATTCAAAGCAGCTTAAACAGCACTTTTAAATTAACTCCTAAACATTACATGGTGTGACTATGGGGACTTCCGTTAAGACAGAACTTGTCAGAGGCGGACAACACGAAGATTTCCTTTTGCATTTTCAGTAACCCTTGGAACAACCATCTCTTATCTCTGCTAGAGTCCCGTGCCCCTCTGAACTGTTACCGAAACGTAGTTCACCTAAAAGAAGTTGTGTTTCCAATTTGAGCGAAAAGATCATTTAAGAGCATTTATTTCCCCTTTACACTTAAAAAAAAAAAAGATCATTATTACTGTGGTTATTTCACATTGGAGGAGAAAAAGGCTAGTGGCTTGTGAGTATTCTGGTTACTGGACTGGATTTTCTGCTGGACAGGTAGGAGAGCGGCTCGGTAAACGCAGCCCCGCTCCTCTCCCGGCCCAGCTGACTTTGATAAGCTTTGGACCAATTCAAAGCTCTCTGAAAATGACGGGCATTTGTGTTTTACCCTCCACGGGGTCCAGCTGACCACACAGCGTTTGCATAGCCTTGTCTGGTTTTGTGACCTATTCTAAGAATGAATGCAATCAGATTTTAAAAGTAACTAAATATACTTCGGCACTTTTTTTGCTTTAAACTAGATCATCTTAGACTTGTTTATACCTTGAGGATTTGATTGTTTTATTCCAAATGACTGCACTATCTGTATGCATAAGACCACTTTTGATTGCTGCGTTTGCCCTCTGAGTAGTCCTTCGACAAATGTGTTGTGTTTCCTGATGTTGACTTGATTTCTTTGAGTAGCATCTCTCCCTTCCATGTCTTGATGTTATGCAGGAAGTACAAAAGTACTTTAAAATTTTGTTATGAAATAAAAAAAAAGATGGGTTTTGTAAAAATAAAAAAAAATATTTTTAGCAGAACAGGACTTACAGGGTCATTGTTCACACAATGTGCCAGTCGACTATTTGCACTTACCTTGTCCTACATATCCGTACGGAGGTGTGCAATTCCTGCGTCAGCGGCCTGGTGGCCCTGACCCTGGGTGGATTCTAGAGGAAGCCCTCACGGCTGACCCAGCACGGTTGCTAAGGGAGATTACAGGGATCTCACTACAAATATTCTGATACAATACTCAACCTCGGTATATATATATATGTATAAATATATGTATATCCCAGCGGCACTTTATACTGCTCACTGTACAAAAGCTTACAGTTTTCCACAAGGACTTTAATAACTAGCTGGGAAAAAAAAAAGATTATGTAATTACTTTGGGGCTCTGCAGTACTGTCTCTGTACAGGCGCCCCCTTTCTGTTGCGCGATTAGTTGTAGCTGCCACGCTCAGAATTGCCTTTTTGAAAGCTGAAGCAAGGTGCTTACGGTCACCTGTTGCCATACACACGGTCCCGGGCGTTGGCCTCGCCTGGCCTGGCCTCGGGAGAGCCCCTGTTCATAGCGGCATATGCATTTCCCCACTGCGTCTTGTCTGCAGCTTCCTGGCCAATGTAGTAATGCTTTTAGTAGAGTAATAGGTAGTATCAGTTTGGATTCTTATTGTTATCACCTATGTACAATGGAAAGGGATTCTAAGCACAAATTTGCTGCTCATGTAACGTTGGTACATAATATCAAATCAAAAGTTATCTGTGACTATTATATAGGGATCACAAAAGTGTCACATGTTAGAATGCTGACCTTTCATATGGAATTATTGTGACTCATCAGAGCTTATTTATTATAACTTATTGTTCATATTCATTTCTAAGTTAATTTAAGTAATCATTTATTAAGACAGAATTTTGTATAAACTATTTATTGTGCTCTCTGTGGAACTGAAGTTTGATTTATTTTTGTACTACACGGCATGGGTTTGTTGACACTTTAATTTTGCTATAAATGTGTGGAATCACAAGTTGCTGTGATACTTCATTTTTAAATTGTGAACTTTGTACAAACTTTGTCATGCTGGATGTGAACACATCTTACTCTAAATAAAAAGGTGTTGCCACGTTTGTAGCACGAAGGATCTCTAGCTGGGTCTGCGTTTTCAATGAAGCCTGGGTCACTGTATGGGGGGGCCCCACTGTCAACTCCAAAGTCTTGTCTTGTTTCTCTTCTTTTTCTTTGACCCTGGGTGTGGAACCCAGGATCTCATGCTTGCAGGCAAGCGTTCGCCGCTGAGCTACACCACCGCCTATTCATTCATTGCCTTTATTTTAATATTTTTAGAGGTTAGACTCTCAACTCCAAGGCATACTTTCAAACTTGGGGAGTAGTTTGGCATCTTACCCCCGTGCCTGCTTTTTTGGAAAGGTCGTTTTGCCTAACGACCTACTTCCTCCCAGCAGGGAGTAAACACAAACCCAGCTGTCCTCTGAGGTGTCTCCTGAGAATGTGACCCCTTCCTGCCCACCTGGTGCTGAAGCCTGGCAGAAAGGACGTCTTTGTTACTGAGCATACGTCACATCCGGGCTCCCAGTTGAAGCGACAGCGTCATCCACGGGCGCTGCCTTACCTGGATCCCACCGCATCGCCTGCCCCTTTCACACGCAGTCTCTAGCAGTTCCTCAGCCTTCCTGGGCCCCAGAATGAGGTCTCCAAAGGCCCAGAGCAGTTATTTTCCAAAATGTCCCCGGATTAATTTGTGCGACAGCCGCCTCCTGATTTATTTGGTATAAACGGTCAGTGTGTACGCCTCCTGGTCCCACATCCGGGGCACTTGATGTCACGTGGGCCTATAGTTGCTTAGCTGTCTTTTAAAATAATGCAGTTACTTCCACATGAGCAGCAGGGATGTGGACACCAGAGTCACCCTGAGTTAAATCAACCTTCAAGGTGAGTGAACCATGAAATGCTTTCCCACCATCACTGTTCAGAGAGGCCCAGGTTTAAAACTCCAAAATGTCCTCTGACAAAGGGCACAGTTCCCCACATTTAAAATTTGAAGAAGTAACCCTCCATCATCCATTTTCTTTTCTTTGTTTTGTTCTTTTTGAGCCTGGCTCTCACTATGTTGTTCAGACTGGCCTTGAACTTACTATGTAGCCTGGGCTGGGCTCTCAGACTCCTGGCGATCTTTCTGCCTCAGCCTCCCCACCATACCCTTTGTTAAATTCTCAAACTTATTCTTCTGCTTCAAGACTCAGAGTCAGCTGTGAGTGCCTCTGGCAAGCTAGTGTGTTTGATGTCCACACATTCCTGCACTGCGTCATGGAGCCCTGACAGAGCCCATGTGGAATTTCCCAGAGCTGAACGGGGTAAGAAGGTAGTGTCACTTGAGGATCCCTTCACTTTCGTCTGCTCTCAGGAAGAGATGCAGTCGCTGCCAGACAGCAGCTGCTGGGCCTGACTCACTTTTGCAACCTGATTTCTAAGAGCTACCCCCCCCAGCCCCCAGGCCTTGTGCCCCCGCAATGATAAAAACATTTTTAAAGCAGTTTAATGAATGTCAGATTTCTGGGGGAAAAAATTCCAGTCATTGATACAACAGTGTGATTTTTTTTATCCAAAAAGCATCCAAAGAGCTGTAAATGCACCACAATAAATAAAGCCAGCCCTGAGATTCTGTGAGACAGGAGTGAGCAATTCACAGGAAAATGCACTCGGTAGCATCCTGCGGAGGTGTTAAGATGAGGCTCAAAAAGGCTGCAGTTGGTGGGCGATTGGAGTGGGTGTCCGCCCCGGTGACGCAGGGTTCCTGTGGGAAAGGCAGGGTCTCACTCTGCTCACCACGGATGGAGCTGGGAGGGTTCAATGTGGGCCCTGCTCTGGGGCTGAGGTTGTCACGGTGTTGGTTCCCTGCCAGGTGTCCCAGCACAGTCTCAGAGAAGGGAGTAGCGTGGATACCGCTTAGGAAACAGTGTGGCCCCCCAGATGCGGGGCAGCGGTCCTTGCCTAGCCCACAGCCATTCAACTAGGCCCGTCTCCTCTGGACACCCCGGTTATCAGGAGGGGATGTGACAATCCCTCCCAGGGCTCCTGGCAGGAAGTGGGCTTTCCAAGCTCGCATGCAAGAGCCCCACAAACACTTTCCCTCCTGAGGCTGCTGGCTGGAGATGGCTCCTATTCAAGAGAGATAGGGAGGCACTTATGGTTTGGTCAGCAGGACACATCTGCTGCTTTGTCTCTGTTGAGATTTTCTACACACATCACAATGGCCAGGGTCCCCCACCCCCACCTCAAAGACAAGGCCTTTTTGCTTTGCTTTGTTTTGACTGTTTGAGACAGAGCTTCCCTAGGTAGCCCAGGTTAACCTTGAACTCATAGGGATCCTCCTGCCTCAGCCTTCTGAATGCTGCAACAAAAAGCAATTCAAATATTGCTTTCAAGGAATTCAAGGAAGACATTCCGGTGTGAGAGTTTGCCTATCTCTTTCAGTCACCAGGTCACACACAGAATCCTCAGTAGAGCATGTGTATTCCTTTTGTGAGGGCAGCATCCCCTTGTACAGTGTCCCCTTGCCCTGCGCCAGGAAGGGAGGGCTTGGCAGAGAGCTCAAGTCTGACCTCTTGCCCTGGCGGGTTTCTCTTCCTTTCTTTCAGTGCCTGGGCTGAAATCCAGGGTCCTCACACTGAGCTACAACCCCAACCCTTTTTTATTTTGAGACTGGGTCTTGCTAAATTGCCAAGGCAAATCTGGAGCATGCAATCCTCCTGCCTCAGCTTTCCAGAGTGCTGGGATGACAGGCCTCTGCCACCAAGCCAGGCTGACCTGCCCATTTCCTAATGCTTTCTAGGCAGAAGGACTGACTGACTTTTCTTGTGTATCCAGACAGGCCCTGCAGGGCCCGGGGCACAAGGAACAGGCCAGGACTCACCACCCCTGCTCATGGAGCTGGAGGAAAATACAGTTCTGTGAATATGGAAAGAGAGTAGTGTTCGTCACACGTGCTCCTCCTCACGTCCTTCCCTCATGTACTCCCGCCGTTCTGCGCTGCCCTCTTTTTTTTTTTTAAATTTTATTTAAAGAGAAAAAACAAAACAACCAAACAAAACAGAAAAAGGGTAGCAACAATATAGAATTCCAAAGGCAAAAAATAAAAGAACAACAACAAAACAAAAACAAAAACACTAAGAAATCCATCACTTGATAAGTTACATACTGTCATCCTTGGAAATAGTTGTTCAAGTTACAAAATT
>PVJX010014638.1:0-44399 GCA_004027295.1 Dolichotis patagonum | reverse complement strand
TTTTTATCAAAAATGAGATATTATAATACCCATTGATCATTTTCTGTTATTCAGTTCAGAAAGCCCTGGAATTCTTTCACTATATGCATGGCTTTATACTATTGTGTTATGTTTGATATTATTGTAATTGAAACTATGCTCAACTATAGCAGAGTAAGAGATATGGTGTTAGATACTGTTGATGTCCAGTTGACTTAATATAAAGTACTGTGTTGCCTATATTGTCCTGTTCTGATCTGCTCTGTACTGCCCCGTTTTGTTTTATTCTCTTTGAAATTAAAAATAAAATTCAAAATAACATGAGAGATCATGTATCTCTAGACCTAATTACAGTAACATAACAAGGCATGTAATTCCAAATGCAAATTAATTATCCATCCTTACTATACCATATCTACCGATGAAATGCAAATGAGAACAGAAATATCAAATGCCACTACACTCATGGAATTTGTTCTATTGTGATTTTCAGAAATTTCTAACCTTTGGTTGATTCTTTTCAGAATATTTTTACTCATGTATTTGATTATTCTGATGTGCAATAGCATTATAATACTAATAACAAAAGTCAACTCTACTCTTCAGGTCCCTATGTATTTTTTCCTTAGAAATTTTTCTTTTTTGGAAATTTGTTATGTAATGGTCACTATCCCAAGAATGCTCATGGATCTTTGCATCCAAAAATGAAATATTTCCATGCTTGCTTGTGCTACACAAATGTGATTTGTCCTCATGCTGGGAGGCACTGAGTGCCTCCTCCTGACTGCAATAGCCTATGACCACTACCTGGCCATCTGCCACCATCTTCACTATGCCTTCATCATGAATCACAAGTTCTGTGTGCAGCTGGTGGCCGCCTCCTGGAGCTGTGGGATTCCAGTTGTGATTGGGCAAACATGCCAGATTTTCTCTTTGCCCTTTTGTGGGTCTAAATGAGTCCATCACTTCTTCTGTGACATTCCCCCAGTACTCAAGCTCACTTGTGGGGACATGTTGGTGAATGAGATCGCAGTCTATGTGCTTCCAGTGGTATTTGTCACAGTTCCTTTTCTGTTGATCTTTGTCTCCTATGGCAGATTTATCTCCAACATTCTGAAAATTCCCTTGGTCAGAGGCAGGGCTAAAGCCTCCTCTACCTGCTCTTCTCACCCGACAGTTGTGGTCTTATTATATGGCACTGCTGGTATCACTTATTTACAACCCAAACCAAGTCAGTCTGAAGGCAAGGGAAACTCACCTCTCTTTTCTACACTATTTTGATCCCTACTCTGAATCCAAATTATCTACACACTAAGGAACCAGGACATCATGTTTGCAGTGAGAAAGCTACTAACTAAATTATCAGCTTGAGGTAAAGACTCAAAAACTCACAAATAGTTTCCTGATATGCTTCTCATATAGTTAGCATTGAAACATTTTCAAATTTGTCCTAAAAACTATATATTGGTAATTTATAATATGATTATGAACTCACATTATGTATAATGAACTTGGTTTTATATAGTTTACTTAAAATCATGAGTATAGTCTTTGTAAAAATTAACACTTTGAAGATGGTTGACCTTGTTTTGGTGATCAATCTTTTTTCTCATGTCTGATGGTGATTTAAGAGCCTAAACAATGCAATTGAAGATTGAATGAATGACTCATATAACTGGAGATACGGGTTATGTCTGGTGATGGGCTCCACCCTTGTGAAGCTCTGCCAGGCTCAGCCTGGTGCCTGCCCAACACAGTGCTGGACCTAAAGATCACAGAGTGTCTCTCTAGTACTGACTTCCATGTTCTTCTTCCAAGCCAAAATTGAACTTTCTGCTTTTAACAGGCACATCAGCATTCCCCCAGTCAACCTAACATTCTACCCACCGCTTCACATTCTATGCCCTGTGAAACTGAATAAATGCTCGCTGCTTCCTCATCTGCCTCAGAGGGATCTTGTGCTCCACTGCAGCCCTCCCTTGCCTGCAATAAAAGCCTTTTTTTTTTCCTTTTTCTGCTCTTGCTTCTCTACCATGCCAAGGAAAATGCTGACACCTGGGAATAAGTTTTGTTTAACCTCCTCACTCATCCATCTATTTGTTAGGCTATTTGTTAGGTTTCTCTGATACTTTATTTGGATTAAAACAGTGAAAACTTGTGTACAGTAGATCATTCTCTTACTGCAGTGGTCACTAAGGATACTTGACTCTTCTAAAAAAATATACTATACCTTTCCCACTAAGTTATGTTATTATATTTCCCTGAAATATCATTGTGTGTTAATGTTCTTTCATCTTCAATATTATCAGTTTAAGGTAAAATATCAGCTATCAAATTTTAATATGTGTGGCTGGTGGGTTTTCCAGCATATTGATATAATCCTAGCTATTTAGATCTGAAGAATTAGCCAACACTGCATGCCAGCTTGGGTAACTCTGAGAGCTGGTTTTAGACTAGGAACTAGAGAGTGGGCTGGGGATGTGGTGCAGGGTGGAGGACACAGGGTTGGATATCTTCTCCTGGAGAAAACAGAAGAGTAATATGCACAATCAGCTCCTGGGGTACATTCATTGAATAACTATTGATCTTTTACATGTTAAAAGCATCTACACATTGATTTTGCTTCCTTGTAATTTAAAACTTAATGCACTTATCTACTGTTAATCCAAAGACAGATTGCTGATGAGACCTCAATAAGAGAGTTTCTATACAAGATTTTAGTGTGTGCAGCATGTGTAAGTAGAAACGAAGAAATGTATTTAAACTGTGCTCTGGAGACCAATTTAAGTGGTGAAATGTTATAATATGCTGCAAAAGCATTCATAATATAAATTTTCTTAATGAATAGAAAGTCTCTAGGTGTAACCAGGACCAATCAAAGTTTATACTGTCCAATTTTAAAAATCTATTGTTCAGTTGAACTTAAGAAAATTTCACTCAGTGTTCCCATTGAGCCCAAAGCCATTTCAGTGAAAGAATATATTTTATCAAAAGAGTAGTTCAAATTCAAAAGCCAATTAGGTTTTGAAAAATGCTAAATATAAGAATAAAATTTTTTCTTATGTTTATTTAAAATTTTATAGACTCAAAGGAGCTTGAGGACTTTGTCTTAAAACCAAGTAACAGGAAAGAGGGAAGGAGCAAAAGAGAGAAGGAGAGAGAGAGAGGGAGAGAGAGAGAGAGAGTGAAAGAGAGAGAGAGTGGGATTAGAACAAGGCCTTGATATGATACAGAAATTGTAATATGTTGAACAAACTGTTTTTTAATACTGAGGAAAATAGGCTGGAAAAGAGATCCAACTCTGTAGAAGTGTTATTATCTTTTATAGATTTCAAATTTGGAGTTGTTATATTTAGCAAGCAATGGAGATAAATATAGAAATATCACACACATTGTTCATAACCACAATCATTAATTCTTTTTTATTTTAAAAACAAAACAAGAAAGAATAAAACCAATGATACAGAATTTCAAAACACAATGATAGGTAGCTAACACTAGTTGATATACTGCATATTGTTATCTTCAAAGAAGTTGCTCAGAGTATAAGCTTTAGACATAAAAAATGATCAAATGATGAAAGCACAAACATCTTTTTGATGAGCAAAAAGAGATTAGTAGTATAGTAACCTATAGATTACTATATATACATATATATATTTATATATACTTCTTTAGAGAAAATAGGATTTAAAAAAGTGTCAATAAGTGAAGCGTGAACATGTAATGATGAGAAAACCTTGCTTTGCTAATTCCAAAGCCTATGTAGAGAAGATGTGGTAGATACACTAAGATACACTAAGAAGGGTAAAGGGCATCAAATACATGACTTTAAATCTGAGTATTCTCCAGTGAATATTAATAGAATCAAATGGTAATTTGTTATCAGCAGCATTTTTCTCATTTTTCAAAATCTGGTGGGGTCATTGGGTGAGTTGTTAGGAGATCTGAATGCCACCTACCAGGTGACAATTGGCAAAAGAGTATCTGGAAGAACAAATGGAAAGGATTGTTTTGCAAGCATGTATTTCTAAATATTAAGATAGCATTGTGAAAGTAACAAAAGCAGAAGGAAAAGTGAGATAGTCTTATTTAAAGAGAAGTTAATGTTTTGAAAAGATGCATCTTGTTATATACATACATACTTTAATTATTTCAGTTCAGGGAGGAAAAGGAACATTTTGCATTTAAGTCCAAGAGAGTATGATTATTTTATGCTACTAGGACTTTTGTGTTGCTATTTTAAATAATTTCTAGCATACTGTAAAACTCTGAGAATCAATAATTGACAAATACTGAAACTAGAAAGATTTAAGCTCAAAATTTAATTGCACACCTTGCAAATTTTAATTGCACAATTTGCACCTTGCAAAATTTAATTGCACACCTTGCAAATACTTTCCTCTCATGGATCAAACTGAAACATAAAAGATACAGTATATACTAGTGGTAGATTTACATAAATTGGTAGATTGTTAGTGTCAATCTACCAACTAAGTAAATGTAACTTTTTCATTTTTTTAAAGTTTTATTTAAAAAGAAAACAAAACAAACAAAATAGAGAAAAGGGTAGCAACAATACAAAATTCCAAAGAAAAAGAAGAAAAGAACAAAAAACACTAAGAAATCATTACTTGATAACTTACATACTGTCATCTTGGAAATATTTGTTCAAGTTACAAAATTAAAACATACAAAGTACAAACTCAAGCAATGAGACTGTTAACAGTTCTGCTCCATGACATAACAAAAACAGTAATATAGTCATTCATCTTACACACTTAAACATACATGCAATCATATTCTTTAGAGCACTTTCTTTTCCTCTCTTTTTTACAGAAGCAATTGCACATTTTGGGTTTTATTACTCCTACACTTCTTATTACCTTTTACACTAGAGAAACAATGCGATATTTATAAATATGATTCTTATTTATTTTACTAATGAGGATAGTCTCAGGTTGTCTCCATTTATCTATGAAGGCCTAAAGATCGTCCTTCTTCATAGCTGAGTAATACTCCATTGTATAAAAATGCCACATCTTTTTAATCCACTCTGGGGTTGATGGGCATATTGGTTGTTTCCAAGATTTAGCTATTATAAATTGTGCTGCTATGAACATGGGTGCACATATATCACTGTGATATGAACTTTTCAGTTCCTCTGGGAAAACACCCAGGAGGGGAAGAGCTGGGTTGAATGGAGCTTCCAGTCCTAGTCTTCTGAGAATTCTCCATACTGATTTCCATAGTGGTTGCACCAGTCTACACTCCCACCAACAGTGGAGCAGTGTTCCTTTTTCCTTGCAGCCTTGCCAACATTTGTTATCAATTGATTTCTTGATGACAGCTATTCTTTCAGGTGTGAAATGAAATCTCAAGGTTGTTTTAATTTACAATTCTTGAATGACCAGTGATGGTGAACATTTTTCATACATTTATTTGCCATTTGTATATCTTCTTCTGAGAACTGTGTGTAGATCTCTGATGCCCATTTTTGGAGAGGGTCTTTGAATTTGGGTGGCTTGCTGTTTTTCAATTCTTTATATGTTCTTGGTATAAGTCCTTTGTCTGAGGGGTTGCTGACTAAAACTCTTTCCCATTATGTCGGTTTTCTTTTCACTCTGCTGGTGATCTCCTTTGAAGTGCAGAAACTTTTCAATAGTATGAGATCCCAGTTGTTGACTCTCTGAGGCATTTCCTATGCAGTTTGCATTTTGTTCATGAATTCTCTGCCTACCCCTATGTCTCCAAGACATTTACCTACCCTATATTCCAGTAGATTTAGTTTTTCTGTTTTAATAATTAGGTCTTTGATCCATTTAAACTTTAGCTTTGTGCATGGTGACAGGCATGGATATAGTTTCAGTTATCTGCATGTGGAGAGCCAATTTTTCCAACACCATTTATTAAAGAGGCTATCCTTCCTCCAGTGAACACGTTTAGCCCCTTTGTCAAATATCAGGTGGCTGAGTGTCTTTGTACTTATACCTGCATCTTCTAATCTATTCCATTGTTCCTCAGGTCTATTTCTTTGCCAGTAACATGCTGATTTTATCACTGTGGCTTTGTAGTAGAGTTTCAAGTCAGGAATTGAGATGCCTCCTGCCTTGCCTTTATTCCCCAGAATTGCCTTTGCTATTCTAGTTTTCTTCTGTTTCCAAATGAATTTTAGGAGTGTTTTGTGTAGATCTGTGAGGTATGTCAATGGTATTTTGATTGGGATTGCATTAAATCTGTATAACAGTTTTGTGTGTATGGCCATTTTCACAGTTTGGTTCTTCCTAGCCAAGAGCAAGGAATATCCTTCCATTTTATAACATCCTCTTCAATCTCTTTTTTTTAGCATAGTATGATTTTTTTTATTTTATTTTAAAAGGGAGTAAAATTAAACACAACAAAACAGAACAGAATGGGACCTAAGAAAGCATAAATTTCAAAGCTAGACAACTAGAGATCTTCACTATCTGTCATACTGTCTCTTGTTTTCTTCCAAATGGTTGTCCTTATCTTTGCATATGGGGAGCTCAATACAAATAACATAGCCAATCTTTTCACAAGATGTGTAGTTCACTGGATCCCACTTGCCAAGCAGGGAGGAGGGGGAGGGGGGACATGGGATGGGGGACAGGACAAAAATGAGATGATTCTCAAATGAGTCTGATTCTCAGCCCACATACCGGCAGGATCACAGCCACCCCCCAGAGAGGGGAGTTCCTTATTCTCCTGGCACCCTGAGTCAACTGCACAGTGCAGGTCCCGAAGCACCGGGGTCTCTCTCCTTCGGGCCACTGAAAGTCTGCCACACTCACAACAGCCACCCAAAGAGGGAAGGAGCTGGTTGTTCTCCTGGCACCCAGAGTCAACCACATGGTGCAGGTCCCTAGGCACCAGGGTCTCTCCCCTGCAGGTCCCCCAAAGTCAGCCATACTCACCTGCTATTTCTTTCTGATGAATTGACCATTCCATTTCCAAAGTTCTGAAATGGCCAACAGACCACAGAAAGAATTCTCTTTAGACTCCTGTTTGAAACCAGCAGCTACAGCAATCTGCTGGCCTTGCTTCAGGGCCAGAAATGTAACATTTTTTGCAATAAATCCTGTTGAATGATAAAATATTGTTTTATGTATAATTTAATGACTTCTGAATCATTATATTCAGTGATACATGCTATTTAAAGGGAAGCAAAACCTGTAATTTCTTTCACAATCATATAATTTCAGAGAAAATACTTTCTTACTAAAAATGATACTGAGTATAGCAATAATAATTTTCAATGAAGTCTTCCTACCTTAGTTATCTTTTGTTTTGATCAGACTCTTAAGTTAATTTTTTAAAAAGTACTATAAAATAAAATGATGATCATAAAGAAGCTACAACAGTCTGTATTTTTATCTTTTCATTGAAATTTGCATTGTAATCCTGCAAATTGTAATAAATTACTTTTAAGCAAAAGTGTTATTTCTCTTTAAAAGTATGCTGTGAAATATTAATACAATAAAAGCTCATTTACTGGAAACATGCATTTATAAATTGCAAGATCAATTGTTTTTCAGCATCCAATATTCAGGCATAATTTATATTCTTTTAAAATCACATTACTACTCAAAGTATTCTGTAAGATATTCTAAGAAATATATTTTATGCACAAAATTTTTATTATGTAATTTTGCTATCTTTAGAACATATTTACATTTTAAAATTAGGTATTTAAATTTTTAGAAAAGAGATTCTAAAACCTTTAACATATTTCATGCTTTCTGAGCAGCATTCACAAAGTATTACACATAATAGAAAATTATAACACATAAGCAATAGTCTATCTTCTTTTTGTGTAATAACCAGCACTTCAAACTTTTTATATGAATAGGGTTCTTACAAATCATATAATTTTTTCATTTTTTCTTCACTTTGGAACATAGATAATGCTGTGATAGCATTTTCTAATGCTTACCTTAAATTTAAAAAGCATGTTTTGAATTCAATGTCAAATGTAGTAAACATAGAGGTGAAAGTTAATGTAAAGTTAGTAGGAGTAATCTCTATACTTTATGAACTTAGTCAACATATATATGCAGTGATTTTGGACCTATGATGCTGAATTTTGAAAGACTGTTCATCCCCAAATGATGATGACAATAAATATAGAATTTATAGAATGCAACAATTCCATGTACTAAAATATGTAAGAGAGAAAAAAGAAAGCAATTGTTTAAGGTTCACTGACTTGAACAAGTTTTCTTTGGAGTAAACTCTGGAAATTTAAATAAATTTTTAAGTCAAATAAATATAAAATGTAAAACTGGTTATAAAAATCAAATATAGACCTAGAAAAAGAATAAAAACTTTAAATTGAAATCCTGTCATATATGTGAGGTAGCAAAAGATTATATAAATTTATTCACACTTTCCTCTTGATCCATAAAATGTCATATGGAGAAAATAATATATGGGCATTAAAATTCAGGATAATAATTTCAGAAAGAAGAATGACATATTACAGTAAATACTTGATATATATAATAATAGCTCAGAGAAAATGTCAGTTATAATGAGTTACCTAGGAATAAGTTATTGAGTATCTCTCTTGTTATTTATGTGCCACCATTATAGAAGTTCATGTATTCTCTAGGAAAAATAGATATTCTGTGATATGGATCTTTTTTGGAAATGTCCAATCACTCTATATTATAATAAGTTGTCTTTGCTTATGTTGACTTGCATGTTACTCATTTCAGATGTATTAATAATATTGAGATTGTTTTTTTTTAAATAAGAGTAACCAATGGTAGATAGCAAGACACTTGAGGGTAGATTTACTAAGCAGAGTTACTGGAATCATCAACAGTCCCAAATTTTAATGACATCATTATTTGTTAACCATTCAACAAACCAAAATAGTATCATATGTGCTTCATTATAAGATGTGATAAATAAGTCATCTAGATGATAACGCACGGTGACAGTACTGTTTACAGTCTTGGAGAGATTGGTGAAAACCACATGCAGTTTCTACTTGCTGAGTGTGTGGAGATGGTACAGCTATATCAGTGATAAAGGTAAGGTGAAGCACAAAATGTACTTGAAAAAGCTGCATGTTACATTTGTTCATTATTAAAAGTTGCACTGAAAATTTTGATGGTGGACATATATTGAGAAATATGATTAAAATGTTGATGCATCAGAATTCCGTTGGTTTTGCATAAAAAAGATTTATTTGATGCCACTTTCTGCTAGAATAAAAAATGTATTGTTCTAGGTTATATCATTTTACCTCAAGTTAAAATTCATAATAGATATGATATGCAAATTTATAATTTAAAAGTTATAACTCTTATGACTCTGTTCTGCTTTTTGATCCTCTGATACAAAAAATGGAATCTGAGTAGATTAGAAAATTTCTGTGCTAATTTTTCAAGAACATTTTAGTTCATAGGATTGGATAATATCTCAAAGAATATATATCACATATCTTACCATTTTTACAGATAAAAAACTAAAAAAAATGCCACAAGAATTCTAATTCATTTCAATAATGGAATTTTTTTTGTGATTTTCTGAAATTCCCAATCTTCCAAAGTTTGTTTTTGTGGTATTCTCTAACCCTAACCCTAAACCTTAACCCTAACCCTAATTCTAACCATAGACCCAGTCCTACAAACATCTGTGTATTTCTTCTCAGTAGTTATTATTTTTTTTAGAAAATCTGCTATGATCTGTTGCTCTTCCTTGAAGTATTTTATAAAGTCCATGGGGCGCTTAGATATGAAGAGAAAATGTTTGCAGTTTAAACTTATATTGAATTTTTAATTTGACACAAAGTTTCTATTAGTGATACATGGCACAATGCAAAGTTTATATGCTCATGTTGGGGGATACAGAGATGAGTCTCTGGTCTCGGAAAAAGGACACCATGTGTGAACAACCAGTGATTCACAGTGTCCTGCATTCAGTAAGGTACACGTAATATTTAATGTTGTATTATAAATTTGTTGCTCTGTTATAACTGAAATATAGATCAAGACATTTGCATTCATCAAGGTGAAAAAACCTAATGCTTAATAATGGTGTTTAAATATCAGATTTGTTTTTGTGTATATTCAACACATTTTATTTTATTGTCAGTTATTTTTAGGTTGATCAAGTCATTTTCCTATTGAAACTCAAATATCAATTTATGTCATTCCTTCCAATCTTCATATTTCCCCTGTAGAACATGAGCCTTACCCAGTTACCTGCAGTTTGTAGAGCTGTATTCACCTGTTTCTCCTGAGCAGCTGTATCAGGATAGCAGTGCAATCCTGTTTGGAAATGTGAACACTATTGTGGGCATTTTCTGTCTTTGTTTCCCTGGATTTTTTTTTTACCATTATTTGTACTAATGTGGTCCAATCTGGTCATACTGCTTGACATATAGCCTTCAGAAAACAGAATCAAATGGAAATCTTAAATTATCAGAAACTGAGCTGAGTGGTTGGCCATTAGGGTTAGGATTAGACTTTAGAAGTATTTATGCAATATATCTTTTAATGTCATCTGTGTAACACAGCTTCAGGTTTATAATTTCAATTGAGTGGTGGTGTGATTCAGCCTCAGAAGGATTCAAACAATTGTCAGGTTTGCTTTTTTAAAGGGAGAGGAGTTTCTAAGGTACCTAGAACTTATTAGAGTACTGACTACATGCATAGTTGTGTGAGCATACAAAAAGAGTTTTAAAAGGTGACTAGAGCATGAAAATCACTAGATGGAGCACCTGAGGCCTAAACTCAAGTAGAATGTGAAAGGAGACAATGCTCAGGAAAAATGCACAATTCATATTGGATAATGTGTGATTAATTTTCCCATTTAAAAATAAGATTTGGATATATTTAATTTTTTGTGATATAAATTATTACTTTACATACATGAGTGTGATGTTGTACACTTGAATATGACATGGTATGGAATATTGGAAACACTGTGTATCATGTATAGATAATTTTGTGAATCTTCTTTCTGAGGAAATGATTCTCTTTGCTTTAGGGCTTTTTTGGTAAAATTTTTCCTTTTTCTCCTGAGAAGTTTTAAGAGGATCAGAAAATAATTACTACATATGAAGAATATCTGTGAAGGGAATTCTTAGCTAATAAAGATTAGTGTTTTGTGATGATTACTTGTGGTTTGTCTAATGATTAGTATGAAACTCCAAGTCCATTTTTAATGCTCTGAAATTATTAGTGGATAACTACTTTACAGCACAGGGCAAATGACTTATTTTGTATGTGTTTGACAACAACCAATATGATCTGGATGTAATAATAAGGGGAAAACAATCGGTTATTTTTCTGTGCATGAGCACAGGTGTTTGTCATTGCCTTAGCATATTGGCATCAGGATTGTTCATGCTCTCAGAATCAGATCTTCAACTTTCCAGTGGAGATTCTTCAGCAGAGACAGAGCCTGAGAGGCAGGGGCCATGCACCAGAGGTAGTTTAGGTTATGTTTCCTCATCACATGAAGCCACATCCAGACATGTCTATCCTAATAACCTAGGTGTCATCAAACAAAAAATTGACAGTAGATGTCTAAGCATCAGGGTGTCAAATTAAGTGCAAGTTGAGTTTGGAAAAAATTAGTAAGCCACGAGGGATTAACTTTCAACCCTTGAGAAAGAAAGGGCTATTATAGTAAATTTACCATGCTAAGTCTTTGCCTTCTCACAGGGAAGGAACTGAAGATGGGGCTGCATGCAGCTCTTATTCTGCCCTCCTGCTAGGATTAGTTTGTCTAAGTCTGAATTACCTTGTGAGGTAGGGTAAAGTCAGATGTTGTTGTTGGATACTTTATCTCTGTCATAGGAAGTTCCAGGGACATCTAACTGTGCTAAATTAAATGATAGTTTATATATGAGTTCTCAAGCAGACAAAATATATCCTCAACATTGAGGTTTATTGTCATGATTGAGAATTGCAAAATTAATGAAAACACTCTCACACTTCCAAAGTCATTTTAAGATATTTAAAAATCACATAAAATTTTTTGTTTAATATAAATAAATATTAAGATACATTTTAACATTGGTTATTATGAAAATAATTGTTAAGACCCATGCCAGGCAAGTGTAAACTACTGCCTTATAGCTAGAGTCATGTGATAAATGAATAAACTGTTGAAAACATTAGCTTCTATACTTTATAATGATAAAAGTTGGATGTTATGATAGGAATTTAAATAACAAATGGTGAAATTATGCTGTAAAGGACAACTTGCAAAGGGGCTGCTGGTTAAACCCACAAATTGATCTCTTTGAAGTAGGGAATTCACATGTAAATGCAGTTTTTTAAAACTGGGAATCACACTCACAATCTCACATGGCCAGGCAGGCATTGTGCTGTTGAGCTACATCCCTGGCCTTGTAAAAGTATTTTTTCTTTGAGGGCAGAGAGAGAAGCACCATTGGTCATGTAATTATTATAACTCATTGATAGTTACTGGACATTGTTAAAAAGACATGCTAAATGATGCACCTTGTGCTTTTATAAGTGTTTCACATGTGGTTTTCATATTTTTGAAATTATGTCAATGTGAATTGCATGTGGTATAATACTCATAATTTACAATCCACCTGTTTATACCAGATACATATTTACACTGGAACACACCTGCATTTCAATGCAGAGATATTGCCTGTGGTACATTATCTTATAAATTCTATTTTTATTGGAACTTTAACTTTTTCACTATTTGAAAGTGAATACTTTTGTATGCTTTCATACTTATTCTCTGCTAACTTTATTTTATTTCTTGTGTATTATCTATGTGCTCTGACATCATTGTAGGATATTTTTCCTCTAGATTTTAATGCATTTAATTACATTAATTACTCAAAAATACCTCTAATACTTTTAAGAGTTTCTTCTCTATTGTTGTTTAGAATCTGCACAAATAAAGAGCAATGAAATATGCTATTTCCTGTTGAGTGATTAACATTTTTATATTGCAGTAGCTCTCTCTAGTTCTCTCTGGGAACTCAGCTGCCAGAGGCTCAGGGATGGACCTGTAAGGGCACTACTGGTCCTATCTCAGACTTCCCAAAGCCTACCATGTAGAATGATGCCATGCATGCAGCTCACAGCTGCACTAATGAGCTTCCCTCTGTCCTGTGTTCTCTAATGTTCTGAAATTGAAGTCTTTGTTCTTTTCCAGTAACTATACCCATTGTTTTTAATATATTTTGAATCATCTGTCTGAATGACTTGTACTCAATCTAGGGCAGTGCAGAATATTAAAGAGAGGAAGCAATTAGATAAGAAAAGAGTTTAATAAATGGGGAGGGCACAGAGGGAGTCACCAAAAGTAAAGCTGTGGTGACTCTCTCTGCAGGCAAAGGGCAGGATCTGCCTGATATAGGCTGTGATTGGGGTGGGGCTCTGGTGGCCAGTGTGAGCTGATTTATTTTGTGAGAGTGCAGAGGATTGGGTAAACCTTTACATTCGTGAGCTTTGGCAGACTTTTGGGAGGGAGAAGCCGTAGGGGCTTCTGGGAAGAAGGAGGTGTACATTATCATGGCACAGCTTTGAACTATTGCCATGATGATTGTGCTGTCTCTCAGATGGGGAATCTAACAGCATCAATTTTGAGTAACTAAAATAATTCAAAATGTACATTCATTTTCATGAATTGTGAAATCTTTAATTATTTAAGCTGTTTTTTTGAAACATGTCATTTAAAATTTGTAATTTGATTGCTCATTCTAAGACTACTCTTAATTTGTTTCTGCTTTTCATTCTGAATTTCAGTTCAGTATTGTGTAAGAGCCTGCTTTGTATGACTTTCACTCCACTGACTACATTACATTCTACATTCCTGCTCTGAACCTGAGCCACATGGGTGAATACTATTTGTCTTGTTGCAAGGACCAAGTGCTATGTCTTTCTGTGATAAAACATTTGATAGAATGCATCTGATATATTACTTCAAATTGACATTTCTTTTATTTATTTGTGACTTTAAAGATTGCTCTGCCTTCTTGAGGTGTCAGTCACTGATGGAGATGTTTTGAATTCTTAAATATATACTTGTAAATTACTGAATTTTCTCTTCCAATCCTGTTTCTGTTTACAGAGTTGGTTGCTCTGTGTAGTGGGATATGTATTAAGGAATGATATTTGTTTTTAAAGAACCTCTGATTGTACCTGTCAAATACAGTCAAGCTAATGTAGCTCAGTGTTATTTTTGAAAAAGTGACACCCACATATGTCTTTTTGCCTAGCTTTCTATTTAATCTATCCTCATCAGTATCCACATAATGACCACTGCTCTCCATGTGGTGAGAGTATTTGCCTGTTACTTACTTGTCTAGCTGTTAATCAGCTCTGACACTTGTACTCTCAGTCCCTTTTAATCTGACCTATTCTTTGAAAATGTGACCTGCTCTCTTGATAGGCAGACCTGTTATGCTTGTGGTGAATTTAGCATTTCATGACTAAGTTGTGAATATACTGCACTTATATTTGCAACTGTAGTTTGCTTATCACTACCTAATATGGAAACTGTCTCATCATTTCATGTCTGAAGACATACAAATCAATAGGGTCCTGTGTTTTAATTTATTATTTTAATCATTTAAATATCTTGTTCTCAAAAGTTTTTTGTTTAGATTTAATGATAACAATGAAAGTGTCCTACATATATTTGGAAAGTTTCACCATTGGGTCTTAGGCAAGGAATGAAATTAACCAGGTAATAAATTCCTTTCAGGTCAGAAGCAATCATTGCAATTATTATTTTTTTAAAATTTTGTTTAAAGGGAAAAGAAAAACAAAACAGAAAAAAGGGTAGAAATAATACAGAACTAAACAAAATAAACACTAAGAAATCACTAGTTGATGAATTACATACTGTCATCTTAGAAATAGTTGCTCAAGTTACAAAATTAAAGCATACAAAGTGGGCATTCATACAGTGAGACTGCAAACAATTCTGCTCAACGATCCAAGAAAACTTAGTAATATGGTTATCTGTCTTACACACTTAAACATACATACAGTTATAACATTTAGAGCACTTTCTTTTCCTCTGTTTTTTACAATAGCAATTATACATTTTGGGTTTTATTATTCTTACAGTTCTTATTACTTTTTACACTAGAGAAAATAAGATATTTATAAATATGATTCTAATTTATTTCACTTATGAGGATAGTCTCAAGGTGCCTCCATTTACCTAAAAAGGTCTTAAGACCATCCTTTTTTATAGCTGAGTAATCCATTGTATAAAAATATCACATCTTTTTCATCCACTCTGTAGCTGATGGGCATTTTGGTTGTTTACAAGATTTAGCTATTACAAATTGTGCTGCTATGAACATGGGTGCTCATATATCACTGTGACTAGAATTTTTTCAGTTTTTCTGGGAAAAATACCTAAGAGGGAATAGCTGGATTGAATTGAACGTTCAATGCTAATCTTCTGAGAAATATCCATACTGATTTTCATAGTGACTGCACCAGTCTACACTCCCACCAACAGTGAGGCAATGTTCCTTTTTCTTCATAGCCTCACCAACATTTGTTAGCAGTTGTTTTCTTGATGGCAGCTATTCTTTCCAGCCTGAGATGAAATCTCAATGCTCTTTTAATTGGAATTTCTCAAATGACCAGTGACGGTGAACATTTCTGAGTGTATTTACTTACAATTTGAATATCTTCATTTGAGAAATGTGTGTTCATCTCAGATACTCATTTTTGGTGAGGGTCTTTGAATTTGGGAGGCTTGGTTTTTTCTATTCTTTATATGTTCTGGTTATAAATCCTTTGAATGAGGGGTTGCTGGTTATAATTCTTTCCTATTCTGTGCATTTTCTTTTCACTCTGTTGGTGATTTCTTTTGCAGTGCAGAAACTTTTCAAAAATATGAGATTTCAGTTATTGATTCTTTCAAGTGTTTCCCATGTAGTTTGTGTTTTGTTCATGAATTCTCTGCCTACTCCTATGTCTCCAAGGTTTCCACCTACATTGTTTCCAGTAGATTTAGTGTTTCTGTTTTAATGTTTAGGTCTTTGATCCATTTAGACTTTAGTTTTGTGCATGGTAATATGTATGGGTCCAGTTTCATTCTTTGGCATGTGGAGAGTGAATTTTTCCAACACCGTTTATTAAAGAGGTTATCCTTCTTCCAGTGAACATGTTTAGCACCTTTGTCAAATATCAGGTGCTCAGTGTCTTTGTAGTTGTGTTTGCATCTTGTAATCTGTTCCATTGATCCTCAGGTCTATTTCTTTGTCAGTACCATGCTGATTTTATCACTGTAGCTTTGGAGTATAGTTTCAAGTCAGGAATTGAGATGTCTCCTGCCTTACCTTTGTTGCCCAAAATTGTCTTTGATTTCTAGGTTTCTTCTGTTTCCAAGTGAATTTTTGGAATGCTTTATCTAGATCTGTGCAGTATGTTAATGGTATTTTGATTGGGATTACTTTAAATCTATATAGCAGTTTTGGGAGTATGGCCATTTTCACAATGTTGTTTTTTCCTAACCAAAAGCAAGGTATATCCTTCCATTTTCTAATATCCTCTTCAATCTCCTTTTTTAGCATAGTATAATTTTCAGCATATAGGTCTTTTATATTCTTGGTTATGTTGACTCCTAAGTATTTCATTTTTTTAGATGTCATTGTGAAGGGAGATATTTCCATAATTTCTCTCTCAGTGTGTTTCTTGTTCATGTACAGGAATGCTATTGATTTTTGAGCATTGGCTTTTTGTCCAGCTACTATGCTGAATTTATTACCTCTAGTGATCTTTTAATGGAGTTTTGTGGGTCTTCTATATAGAGTATCATGGCATCTGTAAATAGAGATAGTTTAACTTTTTTCTTTCCTATCTTTGTTCTTTCTATTTCTCTTTGCTGTCTGATTGCCCTGGTTAGTATTTCCAGAACTATATCAATTAGGAGTGGTGATAGTGGACCTCCTTGTCTTGTTCTTCATTTTAGAGTGAAAGCTTTCAGTTTTGTCCATTTAGTATAGTGTTGGCTGTTGGTTTGTCATAGATGACCTTTATGATATTGAGGTAGACACCATGTATTCTGAGTGTCTAAGGGGTTTTTTATCATGATTATGTGTTGGACTTTATTGAAAGCTTTCTCTGCATCTATTGAGATGACTGTGTGTTTTTTGTTTTTTACTTTGTTGATGTGGTGTATTACATTTATTGATTTGCATATGTTAAACCACCCTGCATTCCTGGAATTAATCCCACTTGGTCGTGATGTATAATCTTCTTGATGATTTGCTGCATTCCATTTTCCAGCATTTTATATAGAATCTTTACATCAATGTTCATTAGTGAGGTTGGCATACAGTTCTTCATTTTGTTGGGTCTTTCTCTGGTTTTGCTATCAGAGTAATACCTCCAGGAACGATTTAGGGAGGATTGTTTCTTTTTCAAATTCATTCAAGTTT
Source organism: Dolichotis patagonum (assembly GCA_004027295.1). Classification (NCBI taxonomy): domain Eukaryota; kingdom Metazoa; phylum Chordata; class Mammalia; order Rodentia; family Caviidae; genus Dolichotis; species Dolichotis patagonum. The sequence goes on along the minus strand of PVJX010014638.1, from coordinate 26,980 downwards.
TAAAGTAGTATCACATCAAATCTTCTGTAAATTTCTTGTAGAATTCAGCCGTGAATCCATCAGGACCCGGGGTTTGATTTGTTGGTAAGTTTTTATATTATGTTTTCAATTTCAATAGCTTATATTGGGTTATTCACAATTGCTATATCTTCTTCTCTGAGCTTTAGCAGTTCATATGTTTCTAGAAATCTGTGCATTTATTCTGTGTTTTCCACTGTAATGAGTAGAGATTTTCAAAGTAAATATTCATGATCTTTTGAAGTTCCATGGGATCTGTAGTAATTTCCCCCTTTTCAGTCCTTATTGCATGAATTTGGGTTTTTTCTTTCTTTTTCTTGATAAGGTTAGTTAGAAGTTTGTTAATTGTCTTTATTCTCTCAGAAAACCAGCTTTTTGATTCATTAATTCTTTGTATTTTTTTTAATTTCAGTTGCATTGATTTCTGCTATAAGCTTTACAATTTCCTCTCTCATATGAGCTTTGGGTTTAACTTGCTCTTCTTTTTCTAGAAGCTTAAAATGAAGCATTATGCTGTTTATTTGTGCTCATTTTTTTTCATCATATGACAATTTATTGCTATATATTTCCCTTTTAAAGCTGTTTGCATTGCATCCCACAAATTACAGTATGTTGTTTCCAAATTTTCATTGAATTTTAAGTATTGCTTTATTTCTTCTTTAATTTCATCTGTACCCACTGGTTGTTCAGAAGGTTGTTCTTTAACTTCCATGTATTTTATGCAAGTTTTGCAATTTTTTTGGCATTAGTTTCCAATTTCAGTGCACTATGGTCAGATATTATGCATGGGATAATTTCAATACCTTTGCATTTACTTAAGAATGTTTTATGGGATAATATATGGTCTATTTTGGAGACTGTCCCATGCGCAGCTGAGAAGAATGTGTATTCTGTTGTGGTTGGGTGGAACGCTCTGTAAACATCTACTGAGTCCAATTGCTCACAGGCATGATTCAGTTCTATTATTTCTTTACTGACTTTTTGTCTAGTTGATCTGTCTCTTTGTGACAATGGGCTTTAAAGTCCCCTGTAATAATTGTGTTCTTGTGTATTTGGTTTTTCATATCCTTTAGTATCTGTGTTATATAGTTGGGTGCTCCTGTGTTTGGTGCATATATATTTATAATTGTTAGTTCTTCATCTTCAATTTTTCCACTTATGAGAATGTAGTGACCTTCTTTGTCTCTTTTAATCATTTTAGGTTTGAAGTTTACATTGTCTGAAAATAGAATAGTTACCCCTGCTTTTTTCTGGGTTCCCATTGCATGGAATACTGTTTTCCATCCTTTGCCTTTTAATCTATGAGTTTCCTTTTGTGTCAGATGTGTTTCTTGTATACAGCATATTGAGGGATCATGTTTCTTGATCCATTCTGTCAACTTATTTCTTTTGACAATTGAATTGAGGCCATTTACATTCTTGGATATAACTGATATGCATTGGTTCAACTTTGCCATGTTATGTTCCAATAGTTTGCTTTCTGCTTTTCCCTCTTGTTTAATTGCTTGTCCTACCTGGTGGTTTCTTGCTCTTGTTGTTCTGGGGATTGTGTTCATTTTTAATCTCTATCTATTATGTCTTTCAATATTCTTTCTAGGGTTGGTTTGGTTGACATAGATTTCTTCAGTTGTTCTTTGTCATGTAAGTATCTTGTTTCTCCATTAAATTTGAATGAAAGATTTTCTGGTTGTTCTCAGTTGAAACTTTTTTGCTGTCATGGCTTGAAATAGCTCACTTCAAGCACGTCTTGACTTTAGGTTTTGTGCCAAAAAGTTTGCTGTGATTCTAATGGTCTTTCCTTGATAGGTGAGTTGTGTTTTTCCTCTAATAAGTTTTAGTATTCTGTTTTTATGCTGCCTGTTTGGGGTCTTAATTATTATATGTCTGGGTGTAGATTTATATTGATTTTGATTTTTTGGTGTTCACATGCCTCACTTACCTGCATATCAGATTTTTTCCCCAGGTTTGAAACATTTTCTGCTATTATTTTTGTGACTATTTTAGTTATGTCATTTGCATTGATTCCTGTATCTTCACTGATGCCTGTGAACCTTATATTGTTTCTCTTGGCATGATCTTGAAGCTGTTGGATTGTCATTTCATGCTGGTTTTTTTAATTTTTAAAAGTTCTATCCTTTCATGATCACTAAGTGGGATCTTTGTCTGTGTCGAGAATTCTGCCGTGATTTTGATGGGTTTTCCTTTATAGGAGATCTGTTTCTTTTCTCTGACAGCTTTTAAAATTCTGGTCTTATATTGAATTATTGGGGTCTTGATTAGTATGCATCTGGGTGTAGCTCTGTTTTGGTTATAGGTGGCTGGAGTTCCGTATGCTTCATACATCTGGATATCATTTTCTTTTGTTATGCTTTGGAATTTTTCCTTAATTAATTCTGTGAATAGCCTTTGTAATTCTTTTGTTTTGACTCCTGCTTCTTCATTCACATGTTTTATTCTTAAGTTATAGGTCTTCTTTTTGTCTTCTAGCCTTTGTATTGTTACTGCTTGTTTCTTTGTTATTTTAAAAAGATCTTTCCTTTCATGATCACACATTGCAAACCTGTCTTCAAGTTTTGATAGTCTATCATGAGTTTCTTTCAAGCAGTTTTGCCAGCTTTCATTGGAGTTGTTAGTTTCCTGGTAATCTCTTTAAATCTTCTTCATGTATTCTAGGTTTTCTTTCCTTTTTTTTAATCAAACGTTTCTCTCCTTTTGTGTTCCTCCATTGTTCCATCTTCTTGAGAGGTGCTTAGCATTTCTTTTATCAGTCTATTTATATCTTGCTTAACTTGAATTAATATTTCAGTTTTGAGCTCATCTATAAGGTCCCTGAGATATCTCTTTATGTCCACTGATGCCGTGTTTCATGTTGCATGTTTGCTGCCCATGATCTGTTTTGTATTTATCTCTCCTGGATCAATATTTTTGGGGTTCAGGTCTGGGGGCTTTTTCTTGTTTCTTTCTCTTGTCATGTTTTTGGTTCCTTCCACACAAATGTACAGTGGAGTTCCTAGCTCCTTTACCTGTTGGTTACAGCTCCTCTCAAGCATGCTGGCTAGGGGTTTCTGCCCTCTCCAGTCTGCTGTCAGGCACTGAGGTGCAGGGAGGGACAGTGTATGCTGCCCCCCCCCAGGTTAGCCATCCTTTGCGTGCCGTCACTGCATCAGTGCACGCTGCACGTATGGAATTGGTTTTGGATGACTTATTGGGTCCCAGTCATGGGTATGACCCAGGCCAAGCAGATCCCACCAATTTACTTCAGGAGCAGAGCAAGAAACTGAAGTCACTGCCATTCCCAAGTTGAGCCCATCCTGCCGGACTCCAACATGTCATCCAGTTTGTCACTTCTTTCCCATGGGAGGGTCTTATTCCCAGCACTCACGGTGGGTCAATGTCAGTCTTTCTCTGGCTCCATTTTCCTTTGGGATCCCTAATCTCTGACTTCAGCACATCAGTGTGGCTGTGGCATGAGTTGATAGCAGCTCCTTGCGAGTTGTGTGCATGGGGCAGCTTAGCTCCATGCATGGGGCCACTCAAGCCAGTTGCATTGGCGTGGGTTTGAGGGCTCAGACTGGACTTGGTGAGAGCACCATAACTGCTGAGCTTAGCTTCTCTAATGGTAGCCCTGGGACTTTGTATTTGAGCTCTTTTCCCTTCAGTTTCTCTCCTGGGTTGAGAGAATCCATCCCGCTCTGTCCGGGTCTCTCCAGGATGTTTTATTCTGGCATGTGAGCTGTCTCTCAGAGAGTCTCCTTGTCCTGCTACCTACTGGTCAGCCATCTTGAACTTCTTCCTTTGTTGTCAGCTTATTTCTTGATAGCAACCATTCTTTCTGGGGTGAGATAAAATGTCAATGCTGTTTTAATTTGCAATCTTCGATGACCAGTGATGGTGAACATTTCTTCATATATTTATTTGACATTTGTATATCTTCATTTGAGAACTGTGTGTTCATCTCTGATGCCTGTTTTTGGAGAGGGCCTTTGAATTTGGGGGGTTCAATGTTTTTCAATTGCTTATACGTTCTGGATATAAGTCTTTTGTTTGTGAGATTGTTGGCTAAAATTCTTTCCTATTCTGTGGGTTTTCTTTTCACTATGTGATTTCTTTTGAAATGCAAACATTTTTTAGTAATATGAGATACCAATTGTTGATTCTTTGAAGTATTTCCCATGTGGTTTGCATTTTATTCATGAATTCTCTGCCTACTTCTATGTATCCAAGACTTCTACCTACCTTGTCCTCCAGTAGACTTAGTGTTTCTATTTTAATATTTGGATCTTTGATCCAAATAGTTTATGGTGATAGTCATGTGTCTACTTTCAGTCTTTGGCATGTGGAAAGCAATTTTTTCAACTCCATTTATTGAAGAGGCTTTTTTCCAGTGAATATGTTTAGGCCCTTTGTCAAATATAAGGTGGTTGAGTGCCTTTGTAGTAGTGTTTGAATCTTCTAATCTGTTTCATTCATCCTCAGGTCTATTTCTTTACCAGTACCATGCTTCTTTTATCACTGTAGTTTTGTATTATAGTTTCAAGTCAGGAATTGAGATGCTTCCTTCCTTGCCTTTGTTGCCCAGAATTACCTTTGCTATTATAGGTTTCTTGTGTTTCCAAATGAATTTTAGGAGATTTTTCTCTATATTTTCAATGTATGTTAATGTTATTTTGACTGGGAATGCATTAAATCTGTTTAATCATTTTGGGAGTATGGCCATTTTCACAGTTAGTTCTTCCTAGCCAAGAGCAAGGAATATCCTTCCATTTTCTGATATATTCTTCAATCTCCTTTTTATGGTAGTATAATTTTTAGTGTAGCATAATTTTCAGCATAATTTTACATTTTTTAGTTATGTTGATTCCAAAGTATTTCATTTTTTTAGATACTATTGTGAAAAGTGATATTTTAATAATTTCTCTCTCAGTAAGTTTTTGTTTGTGTACAGGAATGCTATTGATGTTTGAGTGCTAGCTTTGTATCCAGCTATGCTGCTGAATTTGTTTATTACTTCTAGTAGTCTTTTAATGTAGTTTTTTGGGTCTTCTTTATAAAGTATTGTGTCATCTGCAAATAGCTATAATTTAAATTTTTCCTTTCCTATCTTTCTTCCTTTTATTGCTTTATCTTGTCTGATTGCTCCAACCAATATTTCCAGAAATATGTTGAAGAGGAATGGTGATAGTGAGCATCCTTGTCTTGTTCCTGATTTTAGAATGAAAGCTTTCATTTTTTGTCCATTTTGTATAATGTTCACTGTTGGTCTGTCATAAATGATATTTATGAGATTGAGGTAGATATCATCCATTCCAAGTTTCTGTAGAGTTTTTGTCATGAACAAGTGTTGTACTTTATCAGGAAGTTTTTCTGAATCTATTGAGAAGATCCTGTGGTGTTTGTTTTAGCTCTGTTGATGTGGTGTATTAAATTTATTGATTTGCATATGTTAAACAATCCTTTCATTCCTGAAATAAATCCCACTTCATTGTGATGTATAATCTTCTTGATGTTTTCTATTTGCCACTGTTTTATTGGGAATCTTTGCATCAATATTCATTATTGAGTTTGACCTACAGTTCTCCTTTTTGGTTGAGTCTTTCTTTGGTTTTGTTATCAGAGTAATACTTGCTACCAGGAATGAGTTATGAAGGACTGCTTACCTTTCAATTTCATTGAAGTGTTTAAGGAGTATTGGCATCAAATCTTCTCTAAATTTCTTGTGGAATTCTGATATGAATCCATCAGGACCTGGGCTTTTCTTTGTTGGTAAGATTTAAATCATGTTTTCAATTTAAATGGCTGTTACTGAGTTATTCAAAATTGTTATATTTCTTTATTGAGCTTTGGTATTTCATATGTTTTTAGAAATCTGTCCATTTCATCTGAATTTTCCAATCTATGTGAGCCAAGTTTTTAAAAATATATATTTGCAATCTTTTGAATTTCTATGAGATCTGTAGTAATTTCCATCTTTTCAGCCCTTATTTTGAAAATTTAAGTTTTTCTTTGCTTTTCTTGATAAATTTGGCTAGAGGTTCATCAATTTTGTTTATTCTCTCAAAAAACATTTGTTAATTCTTTGTATTTTTTTTTGTTTCAACTGCATTAATTTCTGCTATGACCTTTACAATTTTTTCTCTTCTATGAGCTTTGGGTTGGACTTGCTCTTCCATTTCTAGAAGCTTAAGATGTAGCATTAGGTTGTTTATTTGTGCTCTTTCTGTTTTTTGATATGATAATTTATTGCTATATGTTTCCCTTTTAGAACCACTTTCATTGTGTCCCACATGCTTTGGTATGTCATATCTGCATTTTCTTTGCTTTTTCAGGATTGCATTATTTCTTCTTTACATTCAGCTGTTACCCACTGTTTGTTCAGAAGGTTGTTACTTAATTTCCATCTATTTATACAGGTTTTTCAATTTCTCCTGATTCTTTGTTATTTTTAAAAGATCTTTCTTTTCCTGTTCACTATCTGCAATCTTATCCTTGAGTTCTGAAGTTCTATCTTCACTTTCATTGAGTTATTCAAAGCTCTTTTGGCAGCTTTCAATAGAATTTTTGATTTCCAATATATCTCTTTGAATCTGCTTTATGTATTCTGTTTGTTTCTTATAGTGGTCATTCAGGGATTCTATCTGTTTGCTTTGTTCCTCTAATTTTTTAGCTGTGTATTCCCTAGATGTGTTCACTATTTCTTTCACTACTTTTTTTATTTCTTCTTTTACCTGGGAAATTATTTCTGATTTGAATTTCTCCATAGCTTCCTCTAATTGCTTCTTTATTTCAGCTGATATAATTTCAACCATTTCAGGTGTATGGCTTCTATTTTCTTCTATGTACATGACTCCTAGGCTTTCTTGGGAGGGGCTGAAGATTTGAGCCTGCCTTTTGGTCTTTCCTTTTGCCATTTTTCTATATTTTCTTACTTTGAGTGTTGTTCCAAAGCTTCCTCTGGGTGTGTGGTGAATCACCTCCTGCACCCTCAGCTCCTGGAGCAGTCCTGGCTCCCCCACAGGTTCTTGGCTCCCTAAATTGAAAGGCAGAAGCTGGGCATGGTGAACTGGGGCTGGCAGAACCTCCGGCATGCAGTCCCCTGTCCTAGGGTGGATATGAACTCAAGCCCTGGGAGTGCTGGTCTTAAGCTCTCTCCAGGCCAGCCAAACTGGGCCAAGAGTCCCCCTGCACAGTCTACACTTCCTGAACTGAAAGAAGGCTGCTGGGCATGGTGGACTGAGGCCCCAGTCCAGTGTCCCCAGTAGCTTGCTAGAAACTCAATTGCCAGGAGCATAGATCTCCAACTCTCCTTGAGCCAGCCTGGGGGCACCGGGACTCACCTCATGCAGTCCCAACTCCCTTGCAGGCTCTTGGCTCCCCAGTTTTGCAATTTCTTTTGCCATTAATTTTCTATTTCAGTGCACTATGGTTGGATAATATGCATGGGATAATTTCAATCCCTTTGCATTTACTTAAGAATGTTTTATGGGTTAATAAATGATCTATTTTGGAGGATATTCCATGCACATATGAGAATGTATATTCTTATGTGATTGGGTGGAACACTGTAAACATCTAGTAAGTCAATTTGCTCACAGATAATTGAGTACTATTATTTTTTTTTTGTTGACTGTTTTTCTAGTTAACCTATCTCCTTGTGACAGTGGGGTAAGAAAGTCCCCTGTTACAATTGTGATCTTGTGTATTTGGTTTTTCATGTCCATTGATATTTGTTTTATATAGTCCGGTGCTCCTATATTTGGTTCACATATATTTATAATTGTTAATTCTTCTTGAAGTTTTCTACTAATGAGTATGTAGTCACCTTTTTTATCTCATTTAATCATTTTAGGTTTGAAGTTCACATTGTTTGCAAACAGAATAGCTACTCTGGCATTTTTCTGGGCTCTGGTTGCATGTAATAGTTTTCCATCCTTATTTTGAATCTATGAGTTTCCTTTTGAGTCAGATGTGTTTCTTGTATATAGCATATTGTGGGATCGTATTTATTGATCCATTTTGTCATCCTATTTCTTTTGATAGGTGAACTAAGGCCATTTACTTTGATGGATGTAACTTATATGTACTGGCTCCATTTTGTCATGTTATATTCCTCTTGTTGGTTTTCTGCTTTCCCCCCTTGTTTAATTTCTTGTCCTGCTTAGTGGTTTCTTTCTGTTGTGTTCTAGGGATTGTTGCCATTTTTATCTCTATCTAGTATTGATTGCAGTACTCTTTCTAGGGTTGATTTGGTGGACATGAATTTCTTCAATTGCTCTTTGTCATGGAAGTATCTTGTTTCTCCACTATATTTGAAAGACAGTTTTGCTGCATACATCAATATGGTTTGAAAGTTATTCTTTTTCAGTGCTTGAAATACTTCACCCCAAGTTCATCTTAACTTGAGGGTTTGTGCTGAAAATCTGCCATGATTCTAATGGGATTTCCTTCATAGATGAGTTGTGTCTTTCTTCTAACAGCTTTTAGCATTCTCTATTCATGCTTTATGTATGGGATCTCAATTATTATATATCATGGTATATATTTATGTTTGTTTTCACTGATTAGTGTTCTATATGCCTTACTTATCTGCAAGATTTTTCTCCATGTCTAGGAAACTTTCTGGTATTACATCTGTGAATAGTTACCCATCTCATTTGCATTCACACCTGCATCTTCATTGATGTCTATGAGTCCTATATTGTTTCTCTTGGTATCATCTCTTGGAAGCTGCTGTATTGTTCTTTTATGCTACTTTGTTATTTAAAGTTCTATCATTTCATGATACCTAAATGCAATCCTGTCTTCAAGGTCTGAAATTCTACCATCAGCTTCATTTGAACAGTTTTACCAGCTTTCAGTAGATTTTTTTTTGTTTTGTTTTTTGGCTGTTTGAATTTGTTTCATGGATTCTGCTTGTTTTCTTTATTGTTCATTCAAGGTTGCAATCAATTCCCTGTACTCTTGTACTTTTTTTAAATCTATTTCTTCTCTACTTACACTGAGAAACTCCTGTACTAAAGTTTTTATTTCTTTTTAAATTTTTTTAATCTTTTTTATTTTATTTAAAAAGAAAAGAAAATTTTTTAAAAAATAGAAAAAATGAGAAAAAAGTAGAATACATAATTCAAAAAATTAGCATCATAAAAAGTTGTTATGTCTGTCTTTACATGAGAAACTATTTTTCATTTAATTTCCACTATAGCCTTGTTTCACTTGCTATCTTTTCTGAGATTTCCAGTGCATGACATTAAAAGTCCTCTATTTTAATGTCTTCTGTAGTTATTACTGATGGAATAGATGTTTCAGATTTCATTTTGCTTTTTTGTGTTGTCATTTTCACCTTTCAGGCTAATGTTTGGTCTTTGAATTACACTAGTTTCAACTGTTGGTAGTGTGTATCTTATGTTCCTATGATGTAGTTGATGTTTGTTTGATTGCTGGGTACCACAATGAAGAGGAGAGCCAGTCACCTGAATTGCTCCTGCAGGGCTTGTTGGGTTAGTCCTATATTCTTGCTGGGCTGACTAGTCTGGCAGTATTGATTAAGTCAACTCTTTCCCCTGTTGTTACTGTCTTCTGGTTGTTCCTGATTACCAGATATCCCTGTTTATTGTGTTTGTCTTGCCTGAGACCCTACAGTGTCACTGTGCATCTCATATGCCCTCTTAATTTTCTCCAAGTTAGGGAAGGCATTATTGGTGTGCTCCTCCACTTGCCTAATTTTCTCTGTGTGGAGGAAGGAATCACCTTCACTCTTGCCAAACTTGCCAAAGTCCTACAGGTGGAGGGAGCTAGACAACTGCTCCTATTTACCTACTGAAGACCTCTGTTTTAGTGGCAAACTCACTACACTGACAGGAGTCTGTTGAGGTCTTCTGTTTTGGTGAGGGTTTATGGAATCTCTCAACCCTGCATGGTTAATCCACGGCAGTCCAAGGTTCTGGGGAGGAGTGGGAGCCAAAGATCAACTGTAATTCTAGGTCCAAGAGGTGTAGGGCATCCCTGAGCAGTGTGCTGGAAAGGTATGGTGCTAGTGGAGGCGGTCTGGAAAGTCTGATGATGACCAGACAGCAGGGCACAAAAGGAACATCCTGCTCTTGCATGGCAGTGGAGTTCATCCACGATATATTTTACTTTTATTGTAACAATTTTTCATGTTTGCAGTTAGTCTTCTCTATCTTTCCTTGTTATATTAGTGGACTGGATTCCTTTTCTGGTTTTGTTTTCAATCACCTTTGTGTTGTTATGTAGAAAAGTCACTGATATATGTACTGTAATTTTGTATTATGCTTCTTTGCAGAAAATTTGAGTTCCAAAGGGATGTTGGTACTTTATAGTTTATGGATAGAATCATATTATCAGCAAATATAATTTGATTTTCCCACTTCCTGTTTTAAAACCTTTTAATTTTTTTCTATGTATTGTGTGCTCTGATGAAAATTCCAGTGCTAAACTGATTGAGTCTTGTGAGTATACACTTTTATTTTCAAGACGATTTTAGAGAAAATGTCTTCAGACTTCAATACTTGTTACAATGTTGTTTATGGATCTACTATATATACATCCATTACTATGTCAGAATATACTTGTATATGTAATTTATTTTGGACTATTATCATAAAAGTAAATCAAATGTTGTCAAGGGTTTTTTCTGCATCCCTAGAGATATTCAAGTGTTGTCAATTTTTTATTGTTTTAATGTAATACTTTACAGTGCATTGCATTACCTATGTTGATCCATTGTTTTAGGTATGATATGAAACCAACTTGACCATGGCACAGATTTTTTCAATATCTTGTTAAAATTCATTTCTAGGGATTATATTGAAGTTTAAAATTTTTCATAAAGGATACTCTACCACATGTGAAAATTTTTTAAAATTAATTTATTATTATACTTTTGTAATATTGATGATATTCATCAAAAGGAATTTATACTCACTCATAATGTTTCTCAATTATTGTTGTATCTTTCCTGTCAATTCTTTTCAATCTTTCTTACTGTGTGCATTTATAAAATTTTGGTTTTATTGTGTTCTTTTTATTCTTTTAAACTTTTTGTCTCTCTTCCCTTTCTGTTTAACTCCAATCTTTTCTTCCTAATTCTCATATATATATTATTTATTTATCCTTTTGGTTTCTCCCACTAGAGAAATAAGATGATATTTAAATATGTGAGTCCAATTTATCTCACTTAAAATCGTTTAAAAGGTACATCCATTTATCTGTGCAAAGACAGTAAAAGCATTACCACAGTCATATAATCTTAATCCTTGTTTATAGTAACACAATTTGTAAGTGCTGAAACATAGAAAGAGCTTATATGTTAATCATTGGATGAATGGATGAATAATATGATTTTTATATATAGTGGATTATTACTCTGCCATAAAGAATAATAAATTTGAGACACTTTTAGGTAAAAGGATACACAAGTAAAAAAATTTTTAACTTGAAAGAAGTCACTTAATGTTTATTTTAAATAATGACAAACAAATTGAACCATCTATAACTCTTGAAAATCTAGTATTTTGTTGATATATTGCATGAGTGTAGCCAACAGAAAAATTGTGAGAAGTTTTTCTTAGATATTTACATGTTTCTGGGGGTGGAAATAAATCACTGTATTCCAAAGATACATACTATATCCTAGTGAACTTGTCTCTCCTTATTCAATGGGGTTTTTTTGGTTTTTTTGGGGGGGTACTGGGGATCAAACTCATGACTGCGTGTTTGCAAGGCAGGCACTTAGGCCACTGAGCTAAATCTCCAGCCCTCCTTATTCAATGTTGAACTATCTCTCTTTCTCTCTCTCTCTCTCTCTCTCTCTCTCTCTCTCTCTCTCTCTCTCTCTCTCTGTATCTCTTTCTCTGTTTACTCAGTAGAGCTTAGTTTGTAATTATTAATAAATAATGTGTCAAATTTATTTGATCTGAAATGATTCATAGCACCATACTACTAAGTATAAGTAAGGAGCTTATTCTTGTTCATAATCTATCTTTTAATTATAAAGAAAACAATAGATACTTCATCTTGTTATGTGATGTTCCATTGAGATATTAATCAGTAAAATCTCTTGCATGTTCTTTTCCAGGTAATGTAACCTCATTGGGTTATTTCAGTGTACATGGGCAATAAAAATTTTGTTTAAAAGACTATAATGGCTATTTTTTCTTGCTTAGGTAGATTTTAAAAGTTACATGACTTCTTTACAAATTTATCCTTATAGTACATAAGTAGAATACAAAATATCTTCCTGAGTTTTGTCAGAATATGTAATGGTTGTATCACAGTCACCTTTAAAGCCAAAGTAGAAAGACAACAGATATTCCACTACATTTTGAAATGTTTTGCTTTTCCAAAAGTAAATTTATTTTACAATAGCAACTTTATTTTTGTTTATTCCAGTGAATTCAACGTGTCATGTTCTGCATTGTAATGATACACAGAAATATTGGGTGGAAGTTGTGTCATAGAAGATCGGACAGCACTGAAATTGCTTCCTTCAATACCCTTGAATCAAATAAATCCCTTGTTGAATAAAGATTGGTAGTGTTTTAATATTAGTGGTTTCAACTGCATGAAAAGTAATTACTTTAGCTGTTTTTATAATATATTTTGAGACACAGTATGCACTCTCATACCTCTAAATAGTCCCCGACAGAGAGATTGAGACAGGAATAGCTCTTCAGTGAAGGAATTAAATGCTACCTTCAGCAAAATAATGCTGGTTTTCATCTTCATACTTAAAATTATCTACTGAGAAGGACACAGCTAACATTAAAGTGTTATATAATATATGAAGAAGCCTTGTTTAATTACAGAATATGACTTTTACCACATGCAGCATCCAATGTGCAGGCTAATAAACATGAATACATTTGAGTTAAAGCTCATTACATATTTTATTTAAACCAATACATTCAATATACTATTTGACCATATCATTATTATAAAATTGATGAGATGAGGTACATTCAAGATGTCTTACACTATCAGAAACTCAGAATTTTGAACTTCTATCCCAACTTTAGTTTTTAGTAGTTACTTTTCAAAGATGAATGAAGACAGGATACTGCACTTTATTTGAAGAAATATGTTTTCATTAAAACTTACACACTTTTGTTTTTAAAGTTTTGGCTTTACAAAAATTCATAGATTTTTAAAAACAAAAAAATCAATAGGATCTCTCCCATCTTTAACACATCAGCTGTTATTTACATGTCACAGTATTTAAGCCAACATTGATAACTGTGGGATTCATAAAGTTTAAGTTCATACTGAGGATCATTCTTTGTGCCATGATTTAGATTTTGATGAAGAGCAAAGAAACAAATTGAACAAATATACTATTGAAAATAATCTTTCTCTGATGAAAAATTAATTGAGCCATGGCCTCAACTCTTGCTTGTGCACCCCTGCTCTTCAAAATTTGTGTAACTAGAAACATAGAAATCATTTCAAACTATAATCCTCTACTATAGAGTGAGGCAAATAAAGAAATTCATCACACAGACTCTTGTTCTCACAAAAACTTAAGTACTGGAAGTGTTTGTAAGAGTAGATTTTTTAAGATTTGTAAGCGTAGAAATAAATTATGACAAAATATTAAACTATGGAATGAAGACACTTGGAAAATTTAAGATGTCAGAAAACAGGGTAAATTATATAACTCAAAAATGCATTTTGTTTCTGCACTGATTTTGAGTTACTAATTTGGATTTCTTGGCTGTAGTGTAATTATTTGAACCCTACATAATGGAGAGACATGTGGCTGTTTCAGCTCATGGTACAGAGACTGGTACAGAGGCAATATGGCTACACAAGGAATATTCTGTGAGTGTAACTCTTGATTATGGGCCTGTCACTTATTAACTCCCAATCTTTCACTTTGGAAGGCACAGGGCCTGATGTTTCTTCCATGATTTTTTCAAAATATTGCATCAGAAACTTAACATTAATCATCTAGTTCTATTCATTAGCAACTCCTCTGATGGCATCAATGCAACATCTTATTGACAAAGGCAGAGAGACAAATCTGTCCAGGAGGAGGTGGCCCCTGGGATGATGCTATCAGTGGAACTAGATACAATTTTGTTGGCTGAAGGAGGATGTAATGATACTCAAGTATAATTTCTGTCTTGTGTTTTGCTCCTGGACATCAGACCTCAGATGTAGATCTCAGGGGGTAATGGTAGCAAACTTCTCCAGGGACATGGAGCAGGCACTGATGACAGGAGCCAGGGGCATCAGGGTGTCCACCTGGGTCAGGAACAATGTCATGCTGAATCCACATGTATATACCTGGCTGATGCTGCAAGTTTGTTCTTCATGAAGCCAGAAGTGTCTACATGTCTAAGATGTTCCCTTTGTTAAATTCCTTTTCCTGCAGCTTCTTGTCTTAGTGTGTACATTCTATAGTGAAGCCTGCTTTAAACAAAGGAGCACCTGTGTGCACAAGGATGGAAATGTAGTGATTGGAATCTTTTTCTTGCTTTATTTCTGTATGTATTATACTGGCATTGTTCATATAACACCTATGCAGGACTTCTATGTCACACAGTAAGTTTCTTTTTAATTTATTTTTTCATGGTTATCAGAATGGATATGGACTAGGCATCTATGGATCAATAATCTATGGGTAGTTTTCTTGGTACTCTTTTCCTGTCCTGCCCACATAAACTTATGTAATAGGAATATAATATTTTTTCTAGCACCCTTTAGCTATTTGAATTCAGGAAGAGGGGTTTGTTTTGTTTTCTGAGCTTCTTGCTTTCAGTACTGGAAACTGAGATAGACACCATTCTGCACCTCATCCCATGATCAATACCCTTCTACCAAGAAGCCACTGCATGGCATCCAGTGATATTCTATAGCAAATCAATCCTGGTCTTAAAATGGACTCATGTAAGTACTAAGTGGATTTTGCCAAATGTCCCCTTATACAATCGAGGGCCTGATAATTTTTCTTTTTGGACAAAATTCCTTTATTAGTACTGAATATTCTCTGATATTTCTACCCTCTTGCTTGAAGACACTTCCTGGTGCAGATATTCATTTAACCTTTCAGATAAATTCTAGATCAGAGGGCTGGGGATTTAGCTCAGTGGCATAAGCGCCTGCCTTGCAAGCAGGCAGTCATGAGTTCGATCCCTGGTACCAATAAAAAAAAAATTCTAGGTCAGTATCTCCTAGCATGGAAGGACTCTGACTCCTGGAGTTGCAGACAGGGCCAGGAATAAGAGATGAGTCAGCGGTGAGATTTTCCCTGCCAGTGTAATTGTTTATCACTTGGTTACAGGTATACTTTACATTTTCAATTACCACTGTGTGATTTCTGTTTTCATCACCAAATGTGTATTAAAATAATCAAATTTTCAATATGATAGAGAATTCTAGCAAATGATTTGTGGTTTTGTGAGAAAAAGATATGCCACACAGTGACTGACTGTGTATTTTATCAATTCTGGACCTGGAGTGGCAGCTGCCTATATTTGGGAGCGGGGTGGCTGAATAAGGGGTTTGAGCTTTCTTCTGCTTCAGATGAGGTCTCTGCCTATATAGTACTCCTTAGAACATCTAGATGTTTTTATACTTTGTTCCTAGACATGTTCCCCATGGTTACATAGATATAGAGATGTGGCAATGTGGTGTTGATTATGCTAGCAGCAAACTATTGGGCTCCAAGATTCTCTCTGCTTCAGCCTCTTGAGTGGCTGGCATTACAGACATTTGTCACTATATCCAGCATGTGTGATCTTTTTTCCATAATTTTTAAACATGCATCAGGTATCACTATCAATGTGTGTTCTTTACAAACTTTGATTATCATAGCTGATGGTAAGAATTTCTTCTCTGATTGTAACAGATTGGGAAGTTTTTTGAGTGGTTGACACAGACAGGCATCCTCTGAATGTCTTGAAATCTATGAAGGCATCAATTACTCACAGCACTTATTGAAAATCAAAAGGGTTTTATTTGATCAGTGCACAACTTTCAGTATAGAAACTACTACATTGTGGTTTGCTTTTGAAAAGAAGAATCTAAATGGTGGGTGGAATATTTAAAAGTTAGAGCCCAATAAAAGAAGAGCAGACAGTGGATGGGATTTGAAGGTAGGACCACATGGGATAATACAGAAATCTGGCTATATCCACCTGACACGGTCCTAACAAAAGCCTTCCCAGCGTGATCACACATCATCTGAGTATATGAGGAATGGGAAAGTGATCTGACATGAAGAGTTATAAGACTTCAAGAATAACTCAAGAATAGTGGATGCAGGGTTTTTGTTCCCTTCCTAGGAGAATATAGGAGGCCACCTACTCTTCTTTTTACCTCTCCTGTCTCTCTACATGCCCAGGAAAACTGGTTGCTTTTCAGTTGACCCTGTTCTAGACCTAAGTGCTGTAATACCTTCCTATGGTGAGAATACACTTCCAATTCCAAAGCTTTTCATGCCCAGGCAGACTTATGTATCCACCAGCAACAAGATTTGAGGGTTTTGTTAAAGAGTTTTCATTAGTTTTAGAAAATATTTACAGATATAATTAATATAATATAATATAATATAATATATTAAACATTATATTGCAGAAAGTGCTTTTATTATTTTAAAAGATTAAACTGCTTTTGATCAGATCTGATACAAGATTTTTCATTTCTTTCTTATGTGAATAATCTTTTTCTTCATAGGATATCAATTCCTGATCTTTGTTTTACTCTCCCAGTGTTCTGAATATTTATTAACCTGCTTAGTCTCTGTAAAGTGCTAAATCACCTCAATGCCAATGCAGAAGTACTGTGTTGCTCACTTTTATCACTCAAGTTGCTCTTGATGTACAGCTTCATTAAAAAGCTTCATTCTAAAATATTCAAAACTTTCACACCTTATCAATAGCATGTTTACAGTGTTCTGCACAAAAGGTCTTTCAGCAGGGCATGAACTAAGCAATTGTCTGCTCTGAATCCTCTGGAAGGAGGGTGAACTTCTGCTCCCGACGTTCTCTCATTTTTCTTGTGACTCATTTCTATATTCTTTAAGTGAAATCCAAGTTTTGTCTTGAAAGAGTTTGAGTTTTACTTTTAATTTTAGCTTTAAGTAGTTATCAAATACTAATTAGATATGTCTATGGTTGTAATGTTATGAGATGATATGCACATAATCAAACAGTTAAAGAAGGCAGATCCATCATCCATGGTACCTCATCAGATGGGTAAATGTGGAGTGCAATTTGATTTGAGTTTCACTGAATTAACAATATTATAGAAATATTTCTTCTAAATGGATGTATTAAAAAAAATAAATATTTGTTAACATTAAAAGTTGTGTGTACATCAATAAACATTTTGTTTTGCTCCTAGAAAAAATACATTTAAAATGTCAATGTCTAATGATCTATGTAGATCAATTCTATACTCATATTTTTTATTTATAACCAGCTCATGTGACATTTATAAAACACTCCATTTGTCTTAGTGTTTGTATTCATGTTTTATAAATAAAATCCTTGTGCAGTAATTTTTTTCATTCAATACTGTGCATTGAACACTTGTCTTCATGCTGAGCCACTCGGGATCATTTTTAATATTTTGAGGCAGGGGTTTGGTAATTCATGAAGCTGCACATGTTGGGCCTCAACTTGAGTCCTCGGTGGTGGGATTACAGGTGCATGATTCTATGTTTTATGTTTTAGAATCAACTAATTTCCCCACAAATGAAATTTTATTGAAGCTGTTTGAAACTCCACAGAAAATGATGAACAATTTTGTGTTTACTTTTATTGTGGTCACTTCAAGTTCTTTTATTTGAATTATAAATCTTAAAATATATTTCTCAAGAAAATCCATGTCATGAACTTTAAATCATCCTCAAGAATTTGCTCACCACTTCATTACCTTACTTGTTGTTATTGTTTTATCCTAAAACTTTTTCACTTTATCATTCTTTTTTCAGTAACACCTATTTCATTGATATTAAAGTAGAAACAGATAAAGTGAATACTATTCGTTGTACTGATTGTACTAGTTTCTAATCTCAAATTACTTTCTGTTATATTTTTAAATTACTTCTTTTGCTTCTTTGGATGTGAAATTTTACTTTACATGCCCATAATCTTCCTTTTTATTGATTTATCAAGAAATACAATGCTTACACCACACCCTTAAAGGAGAGTTCTTCTTCCTATTTTCCCTTTCTAGTGAGACTTCTGGATATCCTTGCTACTATTTGCTGCTCAATGGACCTACTGTCTGTGTGACTTAACAGTAATTGATCACAATGAAGATTGATTTTTACATTGTCTGACTGGTCCAATGTATTTTTTAGTTTAATGAGGAATACGAGTTTTAGTCCTAGGACTTGGCATCAGCTTCTTTTTTTATTTTAAAGAGAATAAAACAAAAGAGGACAGAGCAAAGCAGATCAGAACATAACAACATAAGAAACACAACACTTTACAACAAGACAGCCAGATATTAACAGTAGCTACCATGACATCTCTTTCTTTGCAATAGTTGAGCATGGCTTCAAATACAATAATATCAAACATAACAAAACATTATACAACCATGCAAAATAATGAAAGAATTACAGGGTATTATGAACTGAATAACTGAAACTGATCAATGGCTACTATAATATCTCATTTTCCATAAAAATTTGTTTATAATGTTACATATATTAAAATCTCAATAAGACACAAATAATAGAACTGATGATAATACAAGAATAAAAGCATTGCAGGACTTCAAAGCAAGACTATATTAAATCAACAGTGGCTACCATAGTGCTTTGTTTTCTTCAAAACAGCTCTTCATACCATCACACATAATAAAGTCAAACAAAATAGATAAAACCATTCCAACTGATGAATGAAAACATTGAAAGGCTTCAAAGCAATGAAATGGGGGATCATGATTACCATAAAATTGTATGTACTCTTACCAACTCTCATACTAGGGAGACTATATGGTATTTACAAATGTGAGATTGGTTTATTTTGCTTATGAGTATGGTGTCAAGTTGTGTCTATTTATTTATAAATATCTCGATGTGATCATTCTTTATAGCTGAGTAGTACTCCATTGTATAAAAATGCCACAACTTTTTCATCCATTCCTCAGTTGATGGGCACTTAGGTTGTTTCCAGGATCTGGCTATTACAAATTGTGCTGCTATAAACATGGGTGCACATATATCACTGTGGAATGTTGTATTCAGTTCTTCTGTGAATATGCCTAGAAGAAAAATAGCTGGGTCAAATGGGAATTCCAAACCCAGCTTTTTGAGGAATCTCCACACTGACCTCCACAGTGGTTGCACTAGTCGACACTCCCACCAACAGTGCAGAAGAGTTCCTTTTTCCCCCACAGCCTCTCCAGCACTTGTTATTGGTAGTTTTTCTATCCTGCCATTCTTTCTGGAGTGAGATGGAATCACAGTGTGGTTTTAATTTGCATTTCTCTCATGACTAATGATGATGAAGATTTTTTCATGTATTTATGCCATTCATATTTCTTCATCTGACAACTGTGTATTCATTTCAGATGCCCATTTTTTGATTGGGTCTTTGAATTTCGAGGGTCTGATTTTTTAAAATTCTTTATAAGTTCTAGACAGAAGTCCTTTGTCTGAGGGACAGTCCATTAAGATTTTTTTCCTAACTTTTGGGTTTTCTTTTCACTCTGCTGGAAAACTCTTTCAACATGCAGAAACTCTTTAATAAGATGTGGTCCCAGTTATTGATTCTGGGGAGTATTTCCTGTGGGTTTTGATTCTTGCTCATGAATTCTCTACCTACCCTTATATCTTTGAGATTTTTACCTACCTTTTCTTCCAACAGATTGAGTGTTTCTGTTTTAATATTTAGATCTTTGATCCATTTAGATTTTAGTTTAGTACATGGTGATAGGCATGGGTCTAGTTTTAGTTTTTGGGATATGGAGAGCAAATTTTTCCAGCACTATTTATTGAAGAGACTAAGTATCTTCCAATGAATGTGTTTGGCCCCGTTATCAAAGATAAGGTGGCTGAGTGTGTTTGTAGCTGTAGTTGTATCTTTTAATATATTCCACTGATCTTAAGGTCTGTTTTTATTCCAGTACCATGCTGATTTTATTACAGTAGATTTGTAGTATAATTTCAGGTCAGGGATTGTGATGTTTCCTGCCTAACTAAGCTTTGTTGTTTAAAATTGCCTTTGATATTCCAGGTCTCTTCTGGTTCCAGATAAATTTAAGGAGTGATTTCTCTGGATCTGTGAGGTATGCTAGTGGCATTTTGATTGGAACTGCATTAAATCTGTAACAATTTGGGGAGAATGGCCATTTTCACAATGTTTGTTCTTCCTATCCATGAACAAGGGATGTCTTTCCATTTTCTGAGGTTCTCTTCAATTTCCTTTTTCAGGGTATTATAATTTTCCCTGTATAGCTCTTTTACTTCTTTCATGACATTAATTTCTAAGTATTTCAATTTTTTGGATTCTAGTTTGAAGGGTGTGGCTTCTTTTGTTTCTCAGTATTTTTCTTGTTAGTGTATAGGAATGCTATTGATTTTTGAGTATTGACTTTGTATCCAACTACATTGCTGAATTTATTTATTACATTTAGGAGACTTTCAAAGGAGTTTTTGGGGTCTTCTATGTAAAGTATCATGTCATCTGCAAATAATGCTAATTTAACTTCCTCTTTTCCTATCTTTACTCCATTTATTTCTCTGTCTTGTCTAATTTCTCTGGCTAGTATTTCCAGGACTATGTTGAATAGGAATGATGATAAGGGACATTCTTGTCTTGTGCCTGATTTTAAGGTGAGAGCTCTCAGTTTTTGGCATTTAATATAATGCTCGCTGTTGGTTTGTCATAGATGGCCTTTATCATATTGAGATAAAGATCATCTATTCCCATTCTCTGTAAGGTTCTTATCATGAATGAGAGTTGGATTTTATCAAAAGCTTTTTCTGCATCTATAAAGATGATCATGAGGCTCTTACTTTTGGCTCTATTAATATGGTGGATTACATTTATTGACTTACATACGTTGAACCATCCCTGCATTCCTGGGATGAATCCCACTTTGTCGTGGTATGTAATCTTCATAATGATTTGCTACATCCTGTTTGCCAATATTTTATTGAGAATTTTTGCATCTATGTTCACTAGGGAGATTGGGCTATAGTTCTCTTTTTTAGTTGGGTCTTTCTCAAGTTTTGCTATTAGAGTAATATTTGCTTCCAGGAATGGCTTAGGAAGAATTGCTTCACTTTCAATTTCATTGAAGAGCTTGAGGAGTGTCAGCAGTAAGTCTTCTTTGTATTTCTTGTGGAATTCTGCTTGAATCTGTCTGGGCCTGGGCTTTTCTTTATTGGCGAGGACTTAATTATGTTTTCAATTTCATTTATAGAAATTGGATTAATCAGCACTTTTACATCTTCCTGACTCAGCTTTGGTAGTTTATATGTTTCTAGGAATATGTCCATTTCTTCTGTGTTGTTGAACCTATGAGAGTAGAGATTTTCAAAATAGGTGTGATGATTTTCTGTATTTCCAGAGTCTGTAGTAATTTCAACTTTTTCATTTCTTATTGCATGAATTTGAGGGTCTTTTTTTCCTTTTTTAAATAAGGTTTGCTAAGGGCTTATCAATTTTATTTATTCTTTCAAATAACCAACTCTTTGATTCATTGATTCTTTGTATTGTTTTCTTAATCTCCATTGCGTTGATTTCTTCTCTGATCTTTACAATTTCCTCCCTTCTTTTGGCTTTGGGTTTGGCTTACTCTTATTTTTCTAGATGATTGAGTTGAAGCATCAGGTTGTTTATTTGTGTTCATTATGTCTTCCTGATGTGGTAACTCAGTGCAATAAATTTTCCTCTGAGGACTGTTTTCTTTGCATCCCACAAATTCTGGTAAGTTGTATTTGTATTTTGGTTTGCTTGTAGATATTGTTTAATTTCTTTTTTAATTTCCTCTGTGACCCACTGATTGCTCAAGAGTGTATTATTCAGTTTCCATGTGTTGTAGGGTTTTTACAGTTGCTTTTATCATTAATTTCTAGTTTCATGGCATTATGATCCAATAACACGCATGGGATACTTTCAATTCTTTTGCATTTACTTAAATATGTTCTGTGGGCTAGTATATGGTCTATTTTAGAGAATGTCCCATGTCTGCTGAGAAGAATTTATATTCTGATGTTGTTGGATGGAACACTCTGTATACATCTCTCAAGTCCATTTGTACACAGGTGTGATTCAGTTCTGTTATTTCTTTGCTAGTTTTCTGTCTAGTTGATCTGTCCCATTGTGTCAATAGCATGTTAAGGTCTCCTGTTATAATTGTGTTACTGCTTATTTAATTTTTCATTTCTGTTAATACTTGCTTTGTATAGCTAGGTGCTCTGGAATTTGGTTCATATATATTTAAGATTGTTATCTCTTCCTATTGAAGTTTGCCCCTAACTAATATGCAGTGGCCTTCTTTATCCCTTCACATCATTCTTGGTTTGAAGTTCACATTGTCTGCAAGCAGAATAGCTACCCCCACTTTTTTTGGTTCATTGTTGCATGAAGTATTGTTTTCCATCTTTTGACTTTCAGTCTATGAGTGTCCTTTTGGGTTAGATGGGTTTCTTGTAGACAGTATATGGTTCAATGTGGTTTCTTGATCCATTCTTCCATTCTGTTTCTTTGATTGGTTAATTGAGGCCATTTACATTAATGCTTATTACTTATATATCGGTTTATTGTTGACATGTTATCTTTTTGCTGTTGTATCTTTTACTTTCCATTCTGTTTAATTGTCTGTCTTGCTTGGTGGTTTTTTTCCTATGTGAATCTAGAATGTCTTTCAGTTTTCTTTGTAGGGTTTGTTTGGTGATCATGAAGTTCTTCAGCTGTTCTTTGTCATGGAAGTATCTTATTTCTCCATCCATTTTGAAGTATAGTTTTTTTATTTAGAAAGAAAAAAAAACCAACCACACAAAATTGAAAAAAGGGTAGCAACAATACAGAATTCAAAAGGAAAAAAAGAGAAGAACAAAAAACCCCACTAAGAAATCACTAGTTGATAAGTTACATACTGTCATCTTGGCAATGGTTGTTACAGTTACAACTATTACAACAATTACAACTATTACAACTATTACAAATGTTACAACTATTACAACAGTTACAACAATTACTGCTATTACAACAATTTTGTAATACAGTTACAAAATTAAAGCATAAAAATTAGACATTCATACAGTGAGACTGTTAACAGTTCTGCTCAATCATCTTACAAAAACAGTAGTATTGTCATCTATCTTTCACACTTAAACATACATGCAGTTATATCTTTTAGAGCACTTTCTTTTCCTCTCTTTTTTACAGTAGCAATTATGCATTTTGGGTTTCTTACTTCTACAGTTCTTATTACTTTTTACACTAGAGACACAATGTGATATTTATAAATATGTTTTTCTCTTCTTCTTCTCTTTATTTAAAGAGAAAAAAAACAAACAAAAGAGAAAAAGGCTAACAACAATACAGAATTCCAAAGGAAAAAATTTAAAAAAGCAACAACAAAAACAAAAACACTAAGAAATCGCCACTTGATAAGTTACATACTATCATCATTGAAGATAGTTGTTCAAGTTACAAAATTAAAGCACACAAAGTAGACAATCAAACAGTGAGACTGTTAACAGTTCTGCTCAATGATGTAACAAAAACTTAGTAATATGGTCATCTATCTTACACACTTAAACATACATGCAGTTATATCATTTAGAGCACTTTCTTTTCCTCTCGTTTTTACAGTAAAAATTATGCATTTTGGGATTTATTACTCCTACAGTTCTTATTACTTTTTACACTAGAGAAGTAATAGGATATTTATAAATATGATACTTATTTACTTCACTAATGAGGATAATCTCAAGTTGTCTCCATTTCCCTATGAAGGCCTCAAGATTATCCTTTTTATAGCTGAGTAATATTCCATTGTGTAAAAATACCACATCTTTTTCATCCATTCTGCAGTTAATGGGCATTTTGGTTGTTTCCAAGATTTAGCTATTACAAATTGTGGTGCTATAAACATGGGTGTGCATATATCACTGTGATATGAACTTTTCAGTACTTCTGGGAAAATACCCAGGAAGAGAATGGCTGGGTTGAATGGAGCTTCCACTCCTAGTCTTCTGAGAATTCCCAATACTGATTTCCATAGTGGTTGCACCAGTTTGCACTCCCACCAACAGTGAAGCAGTGTTCCTTTTCCCCCGCAGCCTCTCCAACATTTGTTATCAGTTGACTTCTTGATGGGAGCTATTTTTTCTGGTGTGAGATGATATCTCAATGTTTTTTTAATTTGCATTTCTCAATTGACCAGTGATGGTGAGCATTTCTTCATGTACTTATTTGCCATTTGTATATCTTCATATGAGAACAGTGTGTTCATCTAGGATGCTGATTTTGGGAGAGAGTCTTTGATTTTAGGGGTTTGATGGTTTTCAATTCTTTATATGTTCTTGATATAAGTCCTTTATCTGAGGGGATACTGCCTAGAATTCTTTCCCATTCAGTGGGTTTTCTTTTCACTCTGCTGGTGATTTCTTTTGAAGACATAACCTTTTCAGTAATATGAGAGCGCTGTTTTTGAATCTCTGAAGTGTTTCCCACACAGTTTGCATTTTGTTCATGCATTTTGTTCATGAATACCCCTATGTCTCCAAGATTTCTAACTACCTTATCTTCTAGTAGATTTAGTGTTTCTGTTTTAATATTTAGATCTTTGATCCATTTAAACTTTAGTTTTGTGCATGGTGATAGGCACAGATCTGGTTTCAGTCTTCTGCATGTGAAGAGCCAATTTTTCCAACACCATTTATTAAAGAGGCTATGCTTCCTTCAGTGAACATTTTTAGCCTCTTTGTCAAATATCAGGTGACTGAGTGTCTTTGTACCTATACTGGCATCTTGTAATCTGTTCCATTGATCCTCAGGTCTATTTCTTTACCAGTACCATGCTGATTTTATCACTGTGGCTTGGGAGTAGAGTTTCAAGTCAGGAATTGAGATGCCTCCTGCCTTGCCTTTATTGCCCAGAACTGCCTTTGTTATTCTAGGTTTCTTCTGGTTCCAAATGGATTTTAGGAGTGTTTTCTCTAGATCTGTGAGGTATGACAATGGTATTTTGATTGGGATTTCATTAAATCTGTATAACAGTTTGGGGAGTATGGCCATTTTCATGATGTTGGTTCTTCCTACCCAAGAGCATGGAACATATTTCCATTTTATGATATCCTCTTCAATCACCTTTTTTAACATAGAATAATTTTCAGCATGTAGGTCTTTTACATTTTTAGTTAGGTTGATTCCTAAGTATTTCATTTTTTTAGATGTTATTGTGAAGGGCGATATTTCCATAATTTCTCTTTTGGTGAATTTCTTGTTTGTGTACAGGAATGCTATTGATTTTTGAGTGTTGACTTTGTATCCAGTTACACTGCTGAATTTGTTTATTACCTCTAGTAATCCTTTAATGGAATTTTTTGAGCCTTCTATATATAGTATCATGTCATCTGCAAATAGTGATAGTTAACTTCTTCCTTTCCTATCTTAATTCTTTTTATTTCTTTCTCTTGTCTAATTGCCCTGGCTAGTGTTTCCAGAACTATACTGAAAAGAGTGTTGCAAGTGGACATCTTTGTCTTGTTCCTGATTTTAAAGTGAAAGGCTTTAGTTTTTGTACATTTAGTATAATATTGGCTGTTGGTTTGTCATATATGTTGTTTATAAGGTTGAGGTAGACACCATGTATTCTGAGTTTCTGAAGGGTTTTTATCATGAACATGTGTTGGACCTTAATGAAAGCTTTTTCTGCATCTATTGAGATGACCATATGGTTTTTGTTTTTTACTCTATTGATGTGTTGTATTACATTTATTGATTTTCATATGTTAAACCATCCCTGAATTCCTGGAATGAACCCCACTTGGTCATGATGTATAATCTTCTTGATGATTTGTTGCATTCTATTTGCTAGTATTTTATTGCGAATCTTGGCATCTATGTTGATTAGTGAGATTGGCCTATAGTTCTCCTTTTTGGTTGGGTCTCTCTCTAATTTTGGTATCAGAGTAATACTTGCCTCCAGGAATGAATTAGGGAGTATTGCTTTCTTTTCAATTTCATTGAAGAGTTTAAGGAGTATTGGCATCAATAATTCTAATAATAAAATAAATTTCTTATAGAATTCACCTGTGTATCCATCAGGACCTGGGCTTTTCTTTGTTAGCAAACTTTATATTAATTTTTCTATTTCAAGAGCTGATATAGGGTTATTCAAGATTGCTATATCTTCTTGGTTGAGCTTTGCTCATACATATGTTTCTAGAAATCTATTCATTTCCTCTGTGTTTTCCTCTCTATGTGAGTAGAGATTTTCAAAGTAGGTGTTCATGATCTTTTGAATTTCAATGGGATCTGTGGTAATTTCCCAATTTTGTCCTTTGCGTCAATTTGGGTTTTTCCTTTTTTTTTCTTTATAAGGTTAGATAGAGGTGTGCCAATTTTGTTTATTCTCTCAAAAAACCAGCATTTTGATTCATTAATTCTTTGTATCTTTTTAGTTTCAATTGCATTGATTTCTGCTCTAATCTTTACTATTTCCTCTCTTCCTCTTAGATTTAACTTGCTCTTCTTTTTCTAGAATGTTCAGATGAAACATTAAATTGTTTATTTGTGCTTGTTTTTTTAATTTAAAAGAGAATAAAACAAAAGGGGGCAGTACAGAGCAGATCAGAAGAGGACAACATAGGCAACACAGTACTTTACATTAAGTCAACTGGACATCAACAGTATCTAACACCATATCTCTTACTCTGCTATAGTTGAGCATAGTTTCAATTACAATAATATCACACATAACACAATAGAATAAAGCCATGCATATAGTGAAAGAATTCCAGGGCTTT